>JAQNDB010000238.1:0-109232 GCA_029204045.2 Tillandsia leiboldiana | reverse complement strand
CACCAGCCCCTACCCTGGTTTCCCCCGCCGAGCACCTGCCTCGGCCGCCGAGCACCTGCCTCGGCAATCACCGCTCAACACCCTCCACCCATGAGGGCCCCCATTCCTAACGCCACCGTCGCGTGGGGGTACACGGGTCAACGTACCTTGATTCGCGAGGGAAAGAGGAGGAAGAAGAGATTGCCCGCCTTCGCCCGAAGATCCCCGAAGAGTTTTGCGCCGCACCTTGGATCGCAAACGGAGAAAACTAGGTTCCTCTTCCTTGCTCGAACGTTCAAAACGCATAGGGGGTGGGAAACCCTAGATCTGCACGCCTTTACATCAACTCGTCTGACCTAACACAACCGGGTCCAAACCGAGTGTTAAAACCCCCAATTTTCTAGGTCACTAGCCAGCCTAAAGGGAATTAAAAGAGAGGGTTCGGATTACCTCGGGAGTCGTACAAGTCGCCTGCGCGGATCTCGGAGCGCCTACGGGGGGTCCGAACTTCAAAAATAATTCTGATCAAACCGGGCGTCGGAAACTGAAACCGATCGCGCCCCGCGCGCTACCGCTCTGCGAGCTCTACCGCCCTAAAATTATCTGCGGGCCCCGACGGTCTGTCCGGAAAACACCAAAAAATAAGGCCCTCGGTCGGACATTACAAGGAGAGGGGTGACAAGAAGGGTTAAGGAAAGACCCGGGTCTTACACCACTCACCGCTTAAAACAAGTTTCGTCCCCGAAACTTAACCTTCCCCTGCGGCAAAGAGGTCCGGGTAGCACTCCCTCATCTTTGACTCTGGTTCCCAAGTTGCCTCACGCTCTTCCTGATTGCTCCAAAGCACCTTCCGTAAGGGATTGTCCAGTTGCGGAGTTTCTTTTCCTCCCATGCCAGCCTCCGTATCAGGGTTTGACAGTAACGCCAACCGGTATTCCACCGGGCCTACGTGCCCCGAAATCCCAAATGTCGGGTCGTCGACTCCAACCAACAATCCCAAAAGCTCGAAATATAAGAAATACGCAACCCATTTACTTAAGGCGTTCTGTCGCACCGCCACCGATCTTGACCCGACTCAACCCACCTGGACGTCTAAGGCGTACTGTTACAACGCCTCGGGTCTTGGCCCGACTCACCTCACCTGGACGTCCAAGGCAATACTGTTACAACGCCTCGGGTCTATTGTCACAAGGCCGGAAGTTGGACCTATTTAACCCTTAACTAAATAGCCAACATAAAAGACAACTAAGTCTTCACCTCCTTATTGGGCAGGAAGGTACGAAGCATTACTTCTAAGGGTTCCTCTGGGGTCGTGGCCAAAATTACTCTTTGTAAGTGGTCTTCCTTGCTACTACCTCCCTCGTAGCCGAAACGTCTGCTTTCCCCCGCCGGTCGCTGATGTTTCGCTTTCACCTGTTGGCACACCCAATATTGCGCCATAATTTGTGCCACATCGCTCTTTCGATTTGGGCCAACTGAAGGTCTGCCACAGATCCTTGCACCTCTTTGTACCTCCGGGATGCACGGTATAGGAGGTATTATATACCTTTGCTAGACTTTCTTCCCTTATTTCTAGCCTACCGGGTACACAAATTCGTCCCCCGGCACCTTATTACATCATCTGTGTCAGTCATACAAACTCCGTCTAGCTCCGAGGACATTCTGTCTCGCACAAGTTGTAGTCGCGTGTCCGTTATTTGATCTCCCGAGATCCTCTTGGAGATTCGTCAGACTAAATCTTATAGTCCATTCCGGGCTTCGGCAATGTGAGCACTGGCGCCTGTGCGTGTTCGTCTTTAAGTCCCTTGAAGCCCTCCTGGCACTGGGCCATCTAGACGTATCTCTCCCCCCTTTGGGTTAGCCGATTTGGGGAAGTGGCCTCCCATGAGGCATCTGTAGCGGTCTGCCCGTCCCAAGAAGCTTCGGATTTCCATCATCTCTGTTGGTCGAGCCCAGTTGATCCCTGATCCAATCCTCCTTGGATCCACTGCAATTCCAGACACCGAAACGATATGCCTCAAAAAGACCCCCTTGCGGACCATAACTCACACTTTATAAGTTTTGGCATATGGTTTCTGACCCCGGAGGGTCTGGGGGATTACTCGCAAGTGTTCCCCATACCCCTTGTCTGTGCGAGAGTAGATCGGAACGTCCACTAAAAGGCCATCGCTGACTGGTCTAAGAAGGGCTTGAATATCCTATTCATCATGCCCATGAGCACCGCTGGTGCATTAACGAGTCTAAACAGTACAACTCTAAACTTATGTTGACTATTCCGAGCTCGCAGGTCTGTTTTCAGTATGTCATTACCCCGGACTCTAGGATGGCGATAGCCGGACCGCAGATCATTCTTTGGGAACGCCGTTTCTCCTTGTAGTTGATCGCGTAGGTCATCTATCCGAGGTAGAGGAGTATTTGTCCTTCTCGTGTCGAGATCCATACGGTACTCGTGAACGCTACTCGACTGCCTTCTACCAAGCTCCTTGGCCGCAGCAAAGAAAAGCGAGCAGAAGGCGTTCCTACAAGCTAAGTTTACAAGTTCCGGTAAGTCCGTTCCCGGAGACTCGCTTGGAACTTCAAGCAGTCAACTACCGCTTAAAGATTGCCGCGACTGTCGGCTCCAAGCGCTACACCGACAACCTTTAACGGAACCTCACCCAAATTCTAAGAAGATATTCAATCAAGTGCATGGTCCCACAGTAAAAGCATAAAAGTATTCACATATATCTCAATCAAAGCCTATAGACATGAGGGGTTAAGCAGGGGTGGATTGCTCCAGTTCGAGTATTCCTAACTAATAGAGAAAAGTATAAGTAATACCTGTCATATCCCGTTCTGGGACGTCGCGCCATCCGCCGGAGCGGCTGGGGGAGCCCGCCCACAACCCTTGGGCCAGCGACGTACGGTGCGGTAGGGTAGGGACCTAGTAACATGCCAATCCGCCATGCGCAGGCCGTCGGGTTGGTCCCTCTGTGGGTCGGGGGCTACAGTCTCCTCTCTTCCTTCCGGCTGTGGTGCTGCGGCTATAGCGGCTAGTTCCAGTGGACAAGAAGCGCGGGTGTGATCCGGTTTGCCGCAACCATTGCAGTGGGAGTACCTCCATAGGCAGTCCGTCACTCGATGCGCTTTTCCGCAGATAACGCAGGGCCCTTGTAGCGGTTCTGGGCTTCCTGTTGGCACTTGCTCGCCCTTCCGTGTTGTCTTCAGGCGTTGGTTCGTCCGGCTGCTTTGTTTGGGGCTCCCTGGCACGATGGGGGTGGCAGCTTTCTCTATTTCGTCAGGTCGTGGCGCCGGGGGTCTCGTGATAGCCGGCCCCCGGGGGCACGCGTGACGTGTGTGACCCGGTTTGCCACATCGGAAGCAGTGTTCGTTCCGCCAAGGGCAACCCATCATCCGATGCGCACCACCGCAAATGATACACGGCTGCGGTGGTTCAGGCCCCTCATTCGTCGTTTGCCCCGATTTCGGTCCTGTCCTCGGGCGTTTAGTCGCCCGGCCCCTCGGGTAGGGGTCTCCCTGCCGAGCCAGTTCTTGCTCAGCGCGCAAAGCCAAGTTAACTGCGTCACGATAGGTGGGTAAATCTGCCGGTGGCATCCTGCGAGGGGCATCGTCCCAGGTGCTGCGCTGGGAGTAGTCGACACCCTCAAGCTCCTGCGTCAGCATGCACAAGCGCTCCGTGAGGGTGAGCAGCTGCCCTGCCACGTCGCGCAGCTGGTTGCGCAGTAAGCGGTTCACTTCGGATGCAGTGTTCATTTCCGTCGGCCATCGCCCACTGAGCCGGGCTGCTATTGTATCTGTGCATACAAAGAAGACTCATCAATCTCAACACGTCTGGGGAACCATTTGATCTGCCTAGGGAATCTGGCACCAAACAAGATTCTACTTAGTTCCCTCCCCATACGCACTCGCGTTCTATTTGTCAATCCCGTGTTCACTTTATTAATCAGTAGTTAGAGTGTTGCGCCCCGTGGATGTTGGGCCCCGACTATTGTGGTTAAAACTTACCTCTCTGATACCATCTTAATCTGTCACGCCCCGGGGGTTCGAATCGCGCGGAAGAGGAGCCACCGATGCCCCTAATTCAGCCATACTTTTTCTTTGTAAATCATTACTCCCCGGCGCGTGTCCAGACCCGCCGCATATACAAATTCACTCTGCAAACGGGCAGAGTCTCCTTTGTATATGCACGACGTCTCAACTACAAAGTGTCTCTCAAGGCGTAACACATACAGTCTTTAACCACATCAGTTGGGGTCTCGCACACATACAACCAAACAACTCACATGATCTACTAGTATCAACCTATAACATAGAGGCCGTCGATTTGAAAGGATAAATAATCACAAGGTTTTGAAAGCGGCATCCACACGATGCCATCGTTTTGGAAAAACTGTTTCAAAGCCACATAAATCCACAGGGTTTTGAAAACGGCACCCACCCGATGCCGAATTTTGTGAAAACAGTTCGAAAACACATAAATTCCACAAGGTTTTAAAATCCGGTGCCCACACGACACCCACGTTTTAAAAACGGTTTTCGCAAACGGTTTTCTTTGCTTTTCATTGTTTAAAACGGCCAAGTAAGAAAAGATATAACATTCATTCGCTCATATAGAAAAGGAAAAGACAACATCCACTTCGACCCCACGGGGGTGTCGCAATCCACAACTAACTAACATGAGTAATAAAGGAAAGAGGGAAATAATAGTCACTGTATCTGAAGTCGATCAGCGTCAGAACAGCACTCTCGCGGCCTCACCGGTGCCCTAGCACTCACCCCTGGACGAACCTGTCACGAAGTGGGAAGTCAGTGACTGGAAATAGTATGATAAGCACAAAGAACTAAGGCATAGCAAACCACAATAACCGGAGCAATCCGTCCCTCTCATTAACCGTCAGCGATAATCCAACCCTGTACCAAAATAACACCGGGCACCTTTCCCGACCACCGCACCGAGCCCCTACCCCGGTGTCCCCCGCCGAGCACCTGCCTCGGCCGCCGAGCACCTGCCTCGGCATCACCGCTCACACCCTCCACCCATGAGGGCCCCCATTCCTAACGCCACCGTCGCGTGGGGTACACGGGTCAACGTACCACTTTTCCGGAAAAGCACACCCTTGCGGTGGCCAAACCGCCGGTGTGCGTGTAGCAAAACAAGAGCATCAGATCGACAGCAGGTAAAATAATATAACAGGGTTAGTACATAAACAGGAGGAGACTTACTATTCACCTTTGCCCCAAACATACTATTTCTATCATTAAGTTCCTATTCCCACAATCCCCGGGAATGTACCCACCTCGTGTGTGTCGTCCCGCGCTCGACTCGCTCCACGTCTGTACGCCCGTCGCCGACGACGTACCGCACTCCTGAAGGTACAAGGGCATGTCAAGACTAAGGAAAACGAAAACCACCCCGACACCCAACAGGACCCAGACGATGGACGCAACCCCGGACTTCGTTCGGCGGAGTCCCCTCGCACGGCACCACCCCGTGCGGTGCGCCCTTCGTCCGCGCATCGCCCCAACGGCCCCGACCCGTTGCGGCGGACAGACGGCGCGCTTGCCGCGCGGCGTGCGGCCTGCGGGTGGCCCACGCGGCCCCAGCCCGCGCGGTGCCCTCCCGCGGGCAGTGCCCGCGCGGCGCGCCAGTCTCGCGGTGCCCCGCGCGGCATCTGCCCGCGCGGTGCCTGCCTGCGGGCGGGTGCCCGCGCAGCGCGCCTGCCGCGCGGCGCCCCGCCTGCAGGCGGCCCGCGCGGCCCTAGTCCGCGCGGCGCCTGCCTGCGGGCGGGTGCCCGCGAAGCGCGCCTGCCGCGCGGCGCCCCGCCTGCAGGCGGCCCGCGCGGTCCTAGTCCGCGCGGTGCCTGCCTGCCGGCGGGTGCCCGCGCAGCGTGCCTGCCGCGCGGCGCCCCGCCTGCAGGCGGCCGGCGCGGCCCCTATCCGCGCGGTGCCTGCCTGCGGGCGGGTGCCCGCGCAGCGCGCCTACCGCGCGGCACCCCGCCTGCAGGCGGCCCGCGCGGCCCCATTCCGCGCGGTGCCTGCCTGCGGGGGGGTGCCCGCGCAGCGCGCCTGCCGCGCGGCGCCCCTCTTGCAGGCGGCCCGTGCAGCCCCTGCCTGCGGGCTGGTGCCCGCGCAGCGCGCCTGCCGCGCGGCGCCCCACCTGCAGGCGGCCCGCGCGGCCCCAGCCCGCGCGGTGCCTGCCTGTGGGCGGGTGCCCGCGCAGCGAGCCTGCCGCGCGGCGCCCAGCCTGCAGGCGGCCCGCGCGGCCCAAGCCCGCGCGGTGCCTGCCTGCGGGCGGGTGCCCGCGCAGCGCGCCTGCCGCGCGGCGCCCCGCCTGCTGGCGGCCCGCGCGGCCCCTGCCCGCGCGGTGCCTGCCTGCGGGCGGGTGCCCGTCCAGCTCGCCTGCCGCGCGGCTCCCCGCCTGCAGGCGGCCCGCACGGCCCCTGCCCGCGCGGTGCCTGCCTGCGGGCGGGTGCCTGCACAGCGCGCCTGCTGGGCGGCGCCCCGCCTGCAGGCGGCCCGCGCGGCCCCTGCTCGCGCGGTGCCTGCCTGCGGGCGGGTGCCCGCGCAGCGCGCCTGCCGCGCGGCGCCCCGCCTGCAGGCGGCCCGCGCGGCCCCCGGACCGCGCGGTGCCTGCCTGCGCAGCGCGCCTGCCGCGCGGCGCCCCGCCTGCAGGCTGCCCGCGCGGCCCCTGCCCGCGCGGTGCCTGCCTGCGGGCGGGTGCCCGCGCAGCGCGCCTGCCGCTCGGCGCCCCGCCTGCAGGCGGCCCGCGCGGCCCCCGCCCGCGCGGTGCTGCGGGCGGTGCCCGCGCAGCGCGCCGCCGCTCGGCGCCCCGCCTGCAGGCGGCCCGCGCGGCCCCTGCCCGCGCGGTGCCTGCCTGCGGGCGGTGCCCGCGCGGCGCGCCTGCCGCGCGGCGCCCCTCCGGCAGGCGGCCCGCGCGGCGGTGGCGGCGGCAGCCCCGATCGCCTCAACCCAATCCACGAGCGTCCCCCCTCAAAAACTACAAAATCAAGAACTCGTAAAAACGTACCTTGATTCGCGAGGGAAAGAGGAGGAAGAGAGATTGCCCGCCTTCGCCCGAAGATCCCCGAAGAGTTTTGCGCCGCACCTTGGATCGCAAACGGGGAAAACTAGGGTTCCTCTTCCTTGCTCGAACGTTCAAAACGCATAGGGGGGGGGAACCCTAGATCTGCACGCCTTTAAATCAACTCGTCTGACCTAACACAACCGGGTCAAACCGAGTGTTAAAACCCCCAATTTTCTAGGTCACTAGCCAGCCTAAAGGGAATTAAAAGAGAGGGTTCGGATTACCTCGGGAGTCGTACAAGTCGCCTGCGCGGATCTCGGAGTGCCTACGGGGGGTCCGAACTTCAAAAATTAATTCTGATCAAACCGGGAGTCGGAAACTGAAACCGATCGCGCTCGCGCGCTCCGCTCCGCGAGCTCTACCACCTAAAATTATCTGCGGGCCCCGACGGTCTGTCCGGAAAAACACCAAAAAATAAGGCCCTCGGTCGGACATTACAACGAGAGGGGTGACAAGAAGGGTTAAGGAAAGACCGGGTCTTACATTTACCCCTTGATGCTTTCGTGCTTTATTATCGTGTCGCTGACTTCCCACTCCGTGACAGGTTCCTTCAGGGGTGAGAGCTGGGGGACGGTGAGGCCGTGGCAGGAGCACTTTTGGTCCTTCGAGGCCATAGTTTGTATTTACTTCTTATTTTGCGCATTTCATTACTTGTTAGTAGCTTACGATGTGGATCGCGATACCCTTGTGGGGTCGATGTGGATGTTGGAAGGTCTTGTTACTACCCTTGTGGGTGGTTTTTTGCTTTTCCTGGTTGGCCGCTTTCAAACTACAAAAGAAAAGAAAAGAAAAATATTTCAAAACTGTTTTAAAAATGTGGGTGTCGTGTTGGCACCATTTTTAAAACCCTGTGGATTTATGGATTGCGAAAACCGTTTTGAAAATCTGGGTGCCGTGTGGGCACCATTTTAAAACCCTATGGATTTATGGATTTCGAAAACCGTTTTGAAAAACCCGGGCGCCGTGTGGGCACCGTTTCTAAATACTTGTGGATTTATCCTTTCGAAATCTGCCGGCCTCTTTAATACTTATGAAAAATGGTTGTATGCATTCGACTGTTGAACTAGTGTGGTTAAAGTGATGATTGTATGGTTGTTGTAGTCAGTACGCCGTGCATATACAAAGGAGACTCTGCCCGTTCGCAGAGTGAATTTGTATATGCGGCGGGTCTGGGCACGCACCGGGGGAGTTTGGTTTCAAAAAAAAATTATATACGCAAATTCAAATCTTTTCAGTGGTCATCTTCTGCTTAATGAAACCCCCGGGGCGTGACAGATTAAGATGGTATCATAGCCTTTCTTTAATTAATCACAACAGTTTGTGCCCGACATCCACAAAGATACCTCACTTAGCTACTAATGAATGAAATGAATGACATAGGAGCGTAGAACGCGAGTGATCGGGGGGGGGGAAGTATAGGTCCCTTTTCTCAATAGTTGGTTGAGGGCTATGCTAGAGGAGGCTAGAGCTGACTTGTGTGTGACGTCCCGGAATCCCCCGCGTAGGGTTGCTGGTTGTTGGGCAGCTTTCGATCGCCGTTGGGGGTGTTGGTGCGCGTGTTGGGGGCCCAGAAATGGATTTGTGATGCAAATTGGGATTTGCTTGCATCACTGGAGGCCTGCGTGGGTTGCGCGCAATTTGGACACAAGTGGTGGACTTCGGGCTTAAATTGAGACCCCGTGGGAAGTTGGAGGACCCGTCGGGTGTTTAGAAGTGATTTCGCGCGATTCAGATGTCAAAATTAGACTCCGGGTGAAGTCCGGATAAAAGTTTACCTCTCCAGTCGCCTTCGGGAATTTTTAGAGTTGGAATTGGGCAAATCGGACTTTAAAAATGGACCCGGCGCGAAAATCGGATCGAGTGGGCATTCGGCAAATTTTCGGGTGAGAATTTGGAGAATTGGACATCGTTTTTGGATTCAGCGCGCGAAATCGCTAAGAATGGACTATTAACTTGTTGGATTTGGAGCCCGGATGAAGTGCGCATTTTTCGAGGCAAAACGGCACGTTTATCGAGGTGTGCGCGTGGCACGGATCCCGAGGCGAACGCGGCGCGCGGGTCAAGGCGCGCGGTTCGAGGCGGCGTGCGAACGGGACGGGGCGCTGACGCCTTCTGCACGGGACGCGCGGGGGGGGGGGGGGGGCCGCCATGTGGCGGGCCCCCGTTGGCCCCGCGCGGGCGCGGGGGCACGCGCGCCCGTGTAACGGGCGCGTGTCCCGCGCCTGGCGCGGGCGCGGTGTAACGCGCCCGTGTGGCGGGCGCGTTACCGCGCGCCACGTGGCGCGCTGGGCGCGTGGTGGACCCGGCGCATGCGCCCAGCCCCGTGAACCGGCCGGTTGGAGCCTCCTATTGGTTGGCGCCGTGGACCATGCCCGTGGACCGGGGCCGTGGACCACTCCTCCTCCCCCTTTTCTTCTTCTTCTCCCTTCTCCCCCGCAAGCCTTTTCTCCTCCATTTTCTTTTCTTCCTTCTTCAACCGAGCGGGAAAGGGAGTGAGGAGGGGATTTGTGGGTGGTGCGGCGGTGCGTTGTGGACCTCGTGGAGCGTGCGCGAGGTTCCGTTGGGAGCGTTTCGGCAGTGGCGGCGCAATCGGGTAGGTCCCGTGTGTTGGTTTTATTGTATTTTTTGTACAATTTTTGGGGCGATCTTTTAGACTGTAACTGACCCTCTTGCTCCTTTCTGTGTTTGGCACCGTGCACCGTTTTCCGTGCGGACTCCGGCACCGTGCACCGTTTTGCGTGCGAACTCCGTTTTGCGTGCGGATCCTGGCACCGTGCACCGTTTTGCGTGCGGACTCCGGCACCGTGCACCGTTTTGCGTGCGGACTCCGTTTTGCGTGCGGATCCTGGCACCGTGCACCGTTTTGCGTGCGAACTACGGCACCGTGCACCGTTTTGCGTGCGGACTCTGTTTTGCGTGCGGATCATGGCACCGTGCACCGTTTTGCGTGCGGACTCCGGCACCGTGCACCGTTCTGCGTGCGGACTCTGTTTTGCGTGCGGATCCTAGCACCGTGCACCGTTTTGCGTGCGGACTCCGGCAGCGGACATCGTTTTGCGTGCGAACTCCATTTGGCGTGCAGATTCCGGCACCGTGCTCTGTTTTGCGTGCGGACTCCGGCACCGTGCACCGTTTTGCGTGCGGACTCCGGCACCATGCATCGTTTTGCGTGCGGACTCCGTTTGGCGTGCGGATTTCGGCACCGTGCTCCGTTTTGCGTGCGGACTCCGGCAGCGGACATCGTTTTGCGTGCGGATCGCGTGGAGGCCAATTGCAAGTGTCTACGAGCAATTGGTGGCAAATCGAGGTGGGTGGCCTTATCTCCAAGTTTTATGGAATGTACATTAATTCTATTGATGTAGGACAATGCATGATAGTTTATTTCCTTGTGTAGCAGGCTAGATTGTTGGAATGGCTATCCCTTTATTATCTGTTAAAGTAGTTATCTTGGAACTTGACCTAGCACCCCCGTCATATGTTGTATGTGTAACGAGACTAGTAGAAAACCCTCACTTGGGCTAGGGTTATTTATGCTTAGACATCCACACTGTTCCTTCGTCCCTGGACATAGTGTTTTCTCGCCCGGGTAGTGGGCCGAGAGGTCGGGACTTGCTTTTAGTGTGGGATGCTTTTACACTCTTGCCTGGGAGCAGAGTGGAGTCTGGTAGTTGTACTGGGTTGCTTATCTGTGCCGGGTGCCGTTTGGGTAAACGGTAGTCCCGGGAGGTCTTGTTTCCCTGTTGTGCCGTCGTGGAGGGAGCCGTTGCGCAGACGGCAGTCCCAGGCTGTCGAGTATCTTCCGGTCCGTCTTGTTGGGAACCGTTGGGGTTGACGGTGGTCCCAGGTCGTTGAGTGTTGTCCGACCTGTTTTGTTACCCTGAGTTGTGGGTCGTCCCTGGCTGTGGAGTATCTCCAGCCAGTGAGCCTTGTGCTGCGAGCCGTTGGAGAGGCTAGCGTCTCGTGTTTCGAGTTAGCCGAGCAGCTGAGTCGTAGAGAGTGCTCCGACTGTTGTGCGAGGTATTTGGGGATCTTGAGCCCTACCGTTCTGAGAGTGAGCGTGGATTTTGACTAGCCTGCATATGCCAATGTTTGATACTCTATGCCGCGCCGTTCTACTTAGTTGGAGTCGCGTCCTGAGATGCCGCTGTGGATACGATGGTTGGCCTGTTGAGGCAGTTTTCCGCAGTTGAGGCAACGATGGGCCTGTTGAGGCAGTTTTGCGCGAGGGATGAGTTAGTAGGACAGGACGCCCCACGTAAATCCCGTCCTCATGTGGATGTGTGGTAGTGGGCAGGAGCGTTCCTAGTCGACGGGCGCAGGCTTGACTGGACCTTTGAGGTAGTCAGTTCGTTTGGGTCGATTGAGCACCTTGGGCGCGAGTGGTCTCATTTACTTTCATCTGTTCCACTTTTTGGAGTATCTAGATAGAGGCATGGTAGCTGTAGAGTAGCTCCAGCTTTTCTTGTTCAGTTTTCATTGCATTGTTATCTTTGGCCTCTAGTAGACTTGGTGGGCAGACCGTTGGGCTTGTTGACGGTACCCACTGAGAACTACTGTGGGAAGTAGTTCTCACACCCGTCGTGGTGTCTTTTTCCCCAGGAACTTCTTCTCCTGTTCCTGTTGCTCCAGTTGCTGATCCTTCCGACCGAGGCGAGGGAGTCGCGAGCTAGTTCCCTACCCGTCGTTGGAGTGTAGCGGTACCCCTTCAGAGGAGAGCTTCAGTAGATTAGTTTACTTCTTTTTCCTCTGTTGAGAGACCTTTGTTGTGAGGTATAGAGTTGTACTTCATTTTACATTTTGAGAGACTGATGTGGTGAGGATATTTTTTCTTGTATCGAGGGCTTGTACACTGATATACTTATTGGAGATATCTCCCTTTTGAGTTCTGTATCAGAGGATTTTGTATATGATAGTATTTGGGGAGATGGATATTGTATTATTTTCAGTTGTACAGTGTTTGGTCTTCAGTTTTAGTAGTCTACTTTCAGCTCTCTGATATCTGTTTACTGTAGTTGATTCTTTCTGCAGGTTAGACGCTTCGTCTGTACGGCAGTTTCCGTACAGATGGCGGATCTGTTGGCGAGCCCGGGTGGCAGTTTCCACCCCGGGGCGTGACAGATTAGAGTGGTATCAGAGCCTAGGTTGTAGGTCGTGATGGACTTAGAAACCCTAGGCTTGCGGTTGGACATTAGGATGACTACGTGAGAGTCGTGACTTTTAGCGAGAGTCCTGATTGAGTTTTTACCTCTCCCAAGAGACGGGATGAGAGTTTGGCATTTTTATTCTCCTAATCGATTATGTTGGTTGCAGACAACATAATGCTATGGAATGGATGACATGACTTAGACTTTCGCTGGATTGGGTCGTGTGGTTGTTGTGTCCTGACATTTGTTGTTTTGCAGTGGGTTGCGATACCACTGAGACATCGTGTTGTGAAAAGGACACACCCCGCCCTGGCTGAGTTACCAGGAGGGAATTTTCCCTGGCTGAGTCACCAGGAGGGCGTTTTCCCTGGCTGAGTTACCAGGAGAGCGTTTTCCCTGGCTGAGTTACCAGGAGGGCATTTTCCCTGGCTGAGTCACCAGGAGGGCGTTTTCCCTGGCTGAGCTTTCGAGTCACCAGGAGGGCGTTTTCCCTGGCTGAGTTACCAGGAGGGCATTTTCCCTGGCTGAGTTACCAGGAGGGCATTTTCCCTGGCTGAGTCACCAGGAGGGCGTTTTCCCTGGCTGAGTTACCAGGAGAGCGTTTTCCCTGGCTGAGTTACCAGGAGAGCGTTTTCCCTGGCTGAGTTACCAGGAGGGCATTTTCCCTGGCTGAGTCACCAGGAGGGCATTTTCCCTGGCTGAGTTACCAGGAGAGCGTTTTCCCTGGCTGAGTTACCAGGAGAGCGTTTTCCCTGGCTGAGTTACCAGGAGCGCATTTTCCCTGGCTGAGTTACCAGGAGGGCATTTTCCCTGGCTGAGTCACCAGGAGGGCATTTTCCCTGGCTGAGTTACCAGGAGAGCGTTTTCCCTGGCTGAGTTACCAGGAGCGCGTTTTCCCTGGCTGAGTTACCAGGAGGGCATTTTCCCTGGCTGAGTCACCAGGAGAGCGTTTTCCCTGGCTGAGTTACCAGGAGAGCGTTTTCCCTGGCTGAGTTACCAGGAGAGCGTTTTCCCTGGCTGAGTTACCAGGAGCGCATTTTCCCTGGCTGAGTTACCAGGAGGGCATTTTCCCTGGCTGAGTCACCAGGAGGGCGTTTTCTCTGGCTGAGTTACCAGGAGGGCATTTTCCCTGGCTGAGTTACCAGGAGGGCATTTTCCCTGGCTGAGTCACCAGGAGGGCGTTTTCCCTGGCTGAGTTACCAGGAGAGCGTTTTCCCTGGCTGAGTTACCAGGAGAGCGTTTTCCCTGGCTGAGTTACCAGGAGGGCATTTTCCCTGGCTGAGTCACCAGGAGGGCATTTTCCCTGGCTGAGTTGCCAGGAGAGCGTTTTCCCTGGCTGAGTTACCAGGAGCGCATTTTCCCTGGCTGAGTTACCAGGAGGGCATTTTCCCTGGCTGAGTTACCAGGAGGGCATTTTCCCTGGCTGAGTTACCAGGAGGGCATTTTCCCTGGCTGAGTTACCAGATGGATAATTATCACTGGCCGAGTTACCAGATGGATAATTATCACTGGCCGAGTTACCAGATGGATAATTATCACTGGCCGAGTTACCAGATGGATAATTATCACTGGCCGAGTTACCAGATGGATAATTATCACTGGCCGAGTTACCAGATGGATAATTATCGCTGGCCGAGTTACCAGGAGGACAGTTTGCCCTGGCCGAGTAACCAGGAGGATACTTTCCTCTAGCCGAGCTACCAGAGGCGATGCCGCCCAGTGAGGGGCGATGCCGCCCAGTGAGTGGCGATGCCGCCCAGTGAGAGGCGATGCCGCCCAGTGAGGGGCGATGCCGCCCAGTGAGTGGCGATGCCGCCCAATGAGTGGCGATGCCGCCTAGTGAGTGGCGAAGGTTTGGCCTGTTGAGGCGATTTTCACCTCCGGCCGAGTTACCAGGTGGTTATTTTAGTGAGATTGAGATGGTCCGACAGGACGCCGAGATTTGATGGCGTCGAGTTCGTCCTGATGGACTACCGGGAGCGTCTCCAGCCGTGAGTTGCTTGTTGACATAGTTTCCCGCTTTAAACGAGAGGGACCGAATCCCTGAACGGTAAAGGAGCGAAAACTTCGATAGACTGAGCCTAGAGTCTGTTCTTGTTTGGTTGGGGTTCTAGGCACCGGTCTATCGGGATTTTTGGATCTTTGCCGCGTCAGTCGGTTCTTCTCGCCTATGACGGGGGGGTGTTGCTATGAGTTGAGTCGTTGAGGGTTCTCCGACATAGCTGTGAGAGTGCTAGGGCATTTGCATTGATGTATGGGCTAGAGATAGGACCTTTAGCTTGTGCTCGTGAGGTTCAGATACCTGATCTCGTGTTGCACATAGATGGGAGTTATTGGTCCTGCCCAGTGCAGTTGGGGCCCTGGTTTTTGCCTGTTGATCTTTTGGCCCTTCCTCAGCTCCGGATTTTCGAGGTAGTGTTGGGTATAGGGCTGTGAAGATCTGAGGCCTTGATGCTTGAGTATACCACACCGTTGATACACGGTGGTGATACCACACCGTTGATACACGGTGGTGATGCCACACCGTTGATACACGGTGGTGATGCCACGCCGTTGATACACGGCAGTGATGCCACACCGTTGATACACGGTGGTGATGCCACACCATTGATACACGGTGGTGATACCACACCGTTGATACACGGTGGTGATGCCACGCCGTTGATACACGGTGGTGATGCCACACCGTTGATACACGGCAGTGATACCACACCGTTGATACACGGTGGTGATGCCACGCCGTTGATACACGGTGGTGATGCCACGCCGTTGATACACGGCAGTGATGCCACACCGTTGATACACGGTGGTGATGCCACATCGTTGATACACAGTGGTGATGCCACGCCGCTGGTACACGGCAGTAATGCCACGCCGTGGGTGCACGGCAGTGATGCCACGTTGTAGGTACACAACGGTGAGAGTCTTTTGGATGTTTCGGGCTTTTGACCGCGAGTTGGGCATCAGCTTTATGATCGCCTTGTGAGCCAGTTTTCAGTCCCGTTCACCGACGGTTTGGTCCCCGTCAGGGTGTTCTTTATGAGTTGAGGGATCGACTTCGACCCGTGGGTCCGTTGGGGTTATGATAGCATGTTGAGCGACCAACTGTGGCACGAGATTGTGTCTCTGGAGGATCCCTTTTGAGGGTAGCCTGCAGTTGTGTTGTCCACTCGAGTGGTTTCGGATCGGGAGGTAACCGAGTGAAGACTCCAACTTATTGGTTTTCCCTTCCTTATTGGACGAGTCTGCGGGTATGCTTCGGGTCGTCTTGTTGAGGGTGGCACCATGTTGTGGTTTGGTGCGTATTACACTTGTGGTTATTTCAGTTTTCCCCCAGCCTTTTAGTGGTGGAGCCCTTGGTTTTTCACGTCTCAGCTCAGTAGTGATGTGATTTTTTTTTCCTCGCCTGTGATTTACTTGCCCCCTTGAGATCTGTGATTATTGGAGTACGATGGACGCCCGTTGCAATTTCTGGCTCGAGAGATGAGAGAATTGCACATCGGGTAATACCGTACTTGTTGTTGTTGTTGCGGAGTCATCACGAGGAGCGAGTGGGGGAGCTGGAGGCGTATTGTTAGATACCTAGCTGTGGTATTCTTGACTCCTGATGGGCTTGATCTAGTTTCGAGGACGAAACTTTCTTTTAGTGGGGGAGGATGTGAGGTCCCGGAATCCCCCGCGTAGGGTTGCTGGTTGTTGGGCAGCTTTCGGTTGCCGTTGGGGGTGTTGGTGCGCGTGTTGGGGGCCCAGAAATGGATTTGTGATGCAAATTGGGATTTGCTTGCATCACTGGAGGCCTGCGTGGGTTGCGCGCAATTTGGACACAAGTGGTGGACTTCGGGCTTAAATTGAGACCCCGTGGGAAGTTGGAGGACCCGTCGGGTGTTTAGAAGTGATTTCGCGCGATTCAGATGTCAAAATTAGACTCCGGGTGAAGTCCGGATAAAAGTTTACCTCTCCGGTCGCCTTCGGGAATTTTTAGAGTTGGAATTGGGCAAATCGGACTTTAAAAATGGACCCGGCGCGAAAATCAGATCGAGTGGGCATTCGGCAAATTTTCGGGTGAGAATTTGGAGAATTGGACATCGTTTTTGGATTCAGCGCGCGAAATCGCTAAGAATGGACTATTTATTTGTTGGATTTGGAGCCCGGATGAAGTGCGCATTTTTCGAGGCAAAACGGCACGTTTATCGAGGTGTGCGCGTGGCACGGATCCCGAGGCGAACGCGGCGCGCGGGTCAAGGCGCGCGGTTCGAGGCGGCGTGCGGACGGGACGGGCTGCTGACGCCTTCTGCACGGGACGCGCGGGGGGGCCGCCACGTGGCGGGCCCCCGTTGGCCCCGCGCGGGCGCGGGGGCACGCGCGCCCGTGTAACGGGCGCGTGTCCCGCGCCTGGCGCGGGCGCGGTGTAACGCGCCCGTGTGGCGGGCGCGGTGTAACGCGCCCGTGTGGCGGGCGCGTTACCGCGCGCCACGTGGCGCGCTGGGCGCGTGGTGGACCCGGCGCACGCGCCCAGCCCCGTGAACCGGCCGGTTGGAGCCTCCTATTGGTTGGCGCCGTGGACCATGCCCGTGGACCGGGGCCGTGGACCACTCCTCCTCCCCCTTTTCTTCTTCTTCTCCCTTCTCCCCCGCAAGCCTTTTCTCCTCCATTTTCTTTTCTTCCTTCTTCAACCGAGCGGGAGAGGGAGTGAGGAGGGGATTTGTGGGTGGTGCGGCGGTGCGTTGTGGACCTCGTGGAGCGTGCGCGAGGTTCTGTTGGGAGCGTTTCGGCAGCGGCGGCGCAGTCGGGTAGGTCCCGTGTGTTGGTTTTACAGTATTTTTTGTACAGTTTTTGGGGCGATCTTTTAGACTGTAACTGACCCTCTTGCTCCTTTCTGTGTTTGGCACCGTGCACCGTTTTGCGTGCGTACTCCGGCACCGTGCACCGTTTTGCGTGCGGACTCCGTTTTGCGTGCGGATCCTGGCACCGTGCACCGTTTTGCGTGCGGACTCCGGCACCGTGCACCATTTTGCGTGCGGACTCTGTTTTGCGTGCGGATCCTGGCACCGTGCACCGTTTTGCGTGCGGACTCCGGCACCGTGCACCGTTCTGCGTGCGGACTCCGTTTTGCGTGCGGATCATGGCACCGTGCACCGTTTTGCGTGCGGACTCCGGCAGCGGACATCGTTTTGCGTGCGGACTCTGTTTGGCGTGCGGATTCCGGCACCGTGCTCCGTTTTGCGTGCGGACTCCGGCACCGTGCACCGTTTTGCGTGCGGACTCCGTTTTGCGTGCGGATCCTGGCACCGTGCACTATTTTGTGTGCGGACTCCGGCATCGTGCATCGTTTTGCGTGCGGACTCCGTTTGGCGTGCGGATTACGGCACCGTGCTCCGTTTTGCGTGCGGACTCCAGCAGCAGACATCGTTTTGCGTGCGGATCGCGTGGAGGCCAATTGCAAGTGTCTACGAGCAATTGGTGGCAAATCGAGGTGGGTGGCCTTATCTCCAAGTTTTATGGAATGTACATTAATTCTATTGATGTAGGACTATGCATGATAGTTTATTTCCTTGTGTAGCAGGCTAGATTGTTGGAATGGCTATCCCTTTATTATCTGTTAAAGTAGTTATCTTGGAACTTGGCCTAGCACCCCCGTCATATGTTGCATGTGTAACCAGACTAGTAGAAAACCCTCACTTGGGCTAGGGTTATTTATGCTTAGATATCCACACTGTTCCTTCATCCCTGGACATAGTGTTTTCTCGCCCGGGTAGTGGGCCGAGAGGTCAGGACTTGCTTTTAGTGTGGGATGCTTTTACACTCTTGCCTGGGAGCAGAGTGGAGTCTGGTAGTTGTACTGGGTTGCTTATCTGTGCCGGGAGCCGTTTGGGTAAACGGTAGTCCCGGGAGGTCTTGTTTCCCTGTTGTGCCGTCGTGGAGGGAGCCGTTGCGCAGACGGCAGTCCCGGGCCGTCGAGTATCTTCCGGTCCGTCTTGTTGGGAACCGTTGGGGTTGACGGTGGTCCCAGGTCGTTGAGTGTTGTCCGACCTGTTTTGTTACCCTGAGTTGTGGGTCGTCCCTGGCTGTGGAGTATCTCCAGCCAGTGAGCCTTGTGCTGCGAGCCGTTGGAGAGGCTAGTGTCTCGTGTTTCGAGTTAGCCGAGCAGCTGAGTCGTCGAGAGTGCTCCGACTATTGTGCGAGGTATTTGGGGATCTTGAGCCCTACCGTTCTGAGAGTGAGCGTGGATTTTGACTAGCCTACATATGCCAATGTTTGATACTCTATGCCGCGCCGTTCTACTTAGTTAGAGTCGCGTCCTGAGATGCCGCTGTGGATACGATGGTTGGCCTGTTGAGGCAGTTTTCCGCAGTTGAGGCAACGATGGGCCTGTTGAGGCAGTTTTGCGCGAGGGATGAGTTAGTAGGACAGGACGCCCCACGTAAATCCCGTCCTCATGTGGATGTGTGGTAGTGGGCAGGAGCGTTCCTAGTCGACGGGCGCAGGCTTGACTGGACCTTTGAGGTAGTCAGTTCGTTTGGGTCGATTGAGCACCTTGGGTGCGAGTGGTCTCATTTACTTTCATCTGTTCCACTTTTTGGAGTATCTAGATAGAGGCATGGTAGCTGTAGAGTAGCTCCAGCTTTTCTTGTTCAGTTTTCATTGCATTGTTATCTTTGGCCGCTAGTAGACTTGGTGGGCAGACCGTTGGGCTTGTTGACGGCACCCACTGAGAACTACTGTGGGAAGTAGTTCTCACACCCGTCGTGGTGTCTTTTTCCCCAGGAACTTCTTCTCCTGTTCCTGTTGCTCCAGTTGCTGATCCTTCCGACCGAGGCGAGGGAGTTGCGAGCTAGTTCCCTACCCGTCGTTGGAGTGTAGCGGTACCCCTTCAGAGGAGAGCTTCAGTAGATTAGTTTACTTCTTTTTCCTCTGTTGAGAGACCTTTGTTGTGAGGTATAGAGTTGTACTTCATTTTACATTTTGAGAGACTGATGTACTGAGGATATTTTTTCTTGTATCGAGGGCTTGTACACTGATGTACTTATTGGAGATATCTCCCTTTTGAGTTCTGTATCAGAGGATTTTGTATATGATAGTATTTGGGGAGATGGATATTGTATTATTTTCAGTTGTACAGTGTTTGGTCTTCAGTTTTAGTAGTCTACTTTCAGCTCTCTGATATCTGTTTACTGTAGCTGATTCTTTCTGCAGGTTAGACACTTCGTCTGTACGGCAGTTTCCGTACAGATGGCGGATCTGTTGGCGAGCCCGGGTGGCAGTTTCCACCCCGGGGCGTGACATTGTGTGGTGTGTGTGTACGGGTTAAGTTTTGTTTCCGATTTAGCTCGGTTGTCGTGCTTGTGTAGTCGTGTTGTATTGGAAGCCGGCTGCCACCGGGGTCGTGATGGTTGCTAGGGATCAATGGATTAAGCAACCAGCACGGGACACGGTGTGCCCGCTGATGGTGTTCATGCACTTAGTGCGGCTGCTAACATAGCATATCGTTGCGCCGGTTTTTTTTTTTTTTTTTTTCGAACCCCTTCCTCTGCCGACGTTCGGGTCGTGGTCTGTAACGGTGACAGGTGGTAGTGCAACCCACCGGTGTTTGTTAGTGGGGTGGCCGTTTGTCGGTCGTGGGTAACTGGACAGCCGTTTGTCTAACTGTACCTTCTAGATCTTCTGGTGTTAGGTTATAGAAGGTAGTCGGCCGATTCTCTTTGCACTATGGGCAAGATATGGGTGGGAATGAGGTTTCTTCCCCTATGGTTGTACCCATAGTCCGGCTTTTTACCGTAGACACTGCGATGGTTGTAGAAATCGTCGTGATGGGGTCTCGGGGTGCTCCGTTGGGTTAGAAAGGGAGACCACCGGGGCTAGTAAACCTTTTCGTTTGGGCTCGTTTTCGGTTAGAGAGGTCGTGCCTTGTTTCGTACAAGTGTGCGTAAGTGGCGACTTTTATTGGGGGGTTTACTTCTGACGCTGGGTGGTGCCAGGTAGCTCTGGGTCGAGTCCCTGGGCTCTGCGCAAGAGGGTCGGTTAGGTTGCCCTATTAGTGGGTAGGCGCGTGATCCCTCGAGTGCGTTTAGTGAACCTAGGCAACTTTTGACAAGGTTCTTCTCGCTGTTTTCGTAGCTTGCCTTCTTCCGACCCTCTAGGTTTCAGATGGATAGTCTACAGTACCTGGAGGTGATTGTTGAGCGGACCTAGAGCTTAGTTTTTCTCCTAGTTGGGAGTGTCACGGTTTGGACTGGAGGATTACCGCTCGATTCGATGTCGGTGCTTGGAGGGGCAACGGATTGGGACCAAGAGTTAGTGGTTATTTAGAGTGACGCACCCCGTCGGTGCTAGGACGGAGGTAGGGCCTTACCTTGTGGGGTTTGTCGCCAGCTTCCCATGACTAAAGCATAGCCTTGAGGCCTAGTTTGGGAGCGATTTGGGTCGTTGATCTTTTGGGGCAGGTGTGGTTCAAGGGGATCTATTGACTACTTGGAGCTTCGGCACTGGTCACTTTCGGCTAGGATGCCCGGTACGCAGCTCTCTCTATGGGGTAGACCTTGTGGTAGGTCTTAGAGCTGAAACCTAACGTTAGTTTTGACCGTCGCCTCGGTAGGACGGAGAGTCGGAACGAGTGGTCCGGGATGGTGGTTATGCTCCGAGCTGGTGGCCCATGTTGGTGACGGGTGGAAGTGGCCCGTGTTGATGACGGAGGGGAGCGGTCCGTGTTCGCGACGGGGGAGTTCGTTGTTTTCAAGGGAAAATTTCAGGTAGTTAGTAACCCAACCTGTTTTGTTGGCACCTCTTGGAGCCTTGTGAGGACGTTAGTGTGGTTAGTTTTCCTTGTCATCGGGTTAGTTGTTTTGGACCTTTAAGGGTTCATCAGACTGAGTGTGTCGCCTTGTGGCGCACCCGTGCTCTTCGTGCGAAAGAAGAACGGAAGCCTACGTCTACGCAACGACTACCGGGAGATAAACAAGCTTACAGTGAAGAACAAGTCCGGGATTGATGACCACTTCGATCAACTACGAGGGGTATTGCAGATTATTCTCCGAACTCTCAGGGACCATAGGCTGTTTGCTAAGTTTAAGAAATGTGAGTTCTGACTTCGCGAAGTGGGTTTTTTTTGGGGCACACAGTTTCAACAACGGGAATCGCAGAGAATATGAGCGGAACTACCCGACACACGATCAGGAACGGGCAACAGTCGCCTTCGTTTTAAAGCTTTGGGAGACATCACCTTTTCTTGGAGTTCATCGTAACGTGTTTTCGGATCGCCAGAGTCTTAAGTTTTGGTCACATAGAAGGTTTTGTTTTTGCGGCAGAGGCATTGGTTGGAGTCGCTGAAGGACTCGGCTTGTCCATTCAGTATCAACTCGGGAAAAACAAGTGTAGTAGCGGATGTTTTGAGCAGGAAGGGTCAAACCGAGGGGGAAACCGATGAGCGCGAGTACTCAGCAGGACCGGTACTGACGCGAGCGACTTTTTGGCGAATGCGAACGACGCAATACGTTTCAAGGGCGGAATTGCGTGCCCGAGCTGCCAGAAGTGAAAAAAGAGTTACTGTCAGAGGCGCACTGTGCTCCCTATGCGGCACACCCAGGTGACACGAAGAGGTATAAGGACCTCAAGCAAAAATTTGTTGTTGTGGACTAAACCAAAGGGGGATGTAACACAGTTCACTGCTTTTGAGCTTGGAGAGGACTTGAGCTTCGACGGAACACCGGTGCGGATCTTAGCACGAGAGGACAGAAAGGGATTGCGCAACCGAACGATCCCCATGTGAAGGTGCTATGGAGCAACCAGGAAGAACGTGAAGCGACTTGGGAACTAGAGTCAAAGATGAGGGAGTGCTACCTAGATTTATTCGTTGCGGTCCAGGACTAAGTTTCGAGGACGAAACTTCTTTTAAGTGGTGAGTGATGTAGAGTCCTGGCGTTTCCTCACCCTTGTATACCCCCTTTTTATGACGGGATTGTTAGGAAAACTTTTCACTGTGTTTTCTGTAATGGACTGGCCTGGACCGCGAGTATTTTTCTGCGATTGAGCTCGAAAATCGGAGGACGGCAAAGCAAACGGATTCGGATTCCGATGTACGGATCTCCCGAAATGGGGGTCAAAGCGTTTGCCTTTGAGTGGTGCATCGAAATCCGTGCTAAGTGGCCGGCACGCTTTCCGAGATGATCAGACGGGATCCTTCTACGATCGGACTTTTCATCTTTTTATGTCATTGGGTTATTCTATTTATTTTGTAGTACCTCGACCTTCCGGTTTCCCGTTTTGGGTCCTAATTGACCCTTTTCAGAGGTTAGGGGGGGTTGGAATTCGAGAATCTCTGGGCAGACCGTCGGAACTCGCGGGTATTTTTAGGTGGTTGAGCTCGCAAAACGGTGAACGGTGGCGCGATCGGATTTGAATTCCGACCCCGGGAACTCCCAAAAATAATTTTTGAAGTTTTCCATCAGCTTGGGTGCATCGGAATGCGTGCCGACGATCGGCACGTTTTCCGAGGTGATCTGGACCCCCCGTTCAATTTTCGAATGGCTAGGTTTGATGATTGGGATTTATTTATTTTGTTTATTTTTTTTATTGTCTCTTCGTATCTTTTATTTCCCGATCGGGGGTGCGGGGAAAAATCCCGAAACCCCTTTTTCCCTCTTTTCAAGAAGCGGCGTAGGAAACGAGACGGAGAGATGGGGAGAGGCCTTTCTGCGAGATTGATCGAGCGAGGAACGGGCGACCCTCCTTCTTCCTCCTCCTCCAGCGAATTCAAGGTTAGCGTCATTGCTTTTATTTTTTAGGGTTAGCGTTTCGGGTGGTGGTGGTGGAGGTTTGGATGTCGCGGGCGATGCGGGTTTGGTGTTGAACGGGAGGCCGCCGCCGCCGTTGTCAAACGGGAGGCCGCCGCCTCCGTTAACTTGGTCACAAGGTCGTCGCCGCAGCCACCGGGGTCGCGTGGTCGCAACCGGAGACGGAAAAGGTGCACGATTTAGGGTTTACTGTGCATTCCGGCGGGTTTCAGCCACGCGGTCCACCGGACCGGCGTGCACCCGGCGCACGGCATCGCAGCCCGAAGGCGCGGACCCGGCGCACGGGCGCGTGCGCCAGCCCAGCCCAGGCCACGCGGTGCACGCACTAGGCGTGCACCCGGCGCTCGCCACCGCAGCCGCGCGGGTGGACCCGGTCCGCGCTTTTCTCCCGTGCGCGGCCCGACCCAAGCCGCAACGGCTCACCCTGCTGAGGCGTGCGCCCGGTCTGTGACCGCCGTCACTATAGCCGTGAGCCCGGTCCGCGACCCTGGCCATGCTCCAGCGGCTCACCGTGCTGTGCTCCCAGTCTGCGCCGCCGCCGCCTTCTGCCCTGGACCCGTGCACCAGACTTCAGAAAAAGAGTACAGAAGCTCCGTTTGTGGCCCGTTTCGCCCCGTTTTTCAGTGTTTTTGACCACGACGATGTTTTAACATTATTACTTACTGTAGCTTTTCGGGCACAGGGTGGGAGTGTTTTAGCGGGAGTTCCGCACACCCTCTTCTTCGCGTTTCAGGTGGGTATACCGTTAGAACCCCTTTATGCGCAATTTCGTTACGGTTATGATTATCATATTGTGAGTACTCGTCCTGAGGTTTAGGGTCGGGATTTGGAAACAGTAAGTATATTTAAATTGCTCAACTAACTGGGTTAACCTTTGATGATCTCTATGGTTCATTATAGTTGGTTTTGTTTTGTGTACTTGGTTACGATGCTCGAGGCTGCAGCACGCGCACCCGCGGTTTGGCCACCGCAAAGGGTGTGCTTTTCCGGAAAAGTGGTCTATGACCCGTGTATACCCACGAGGGGACGTAGTGGGGGCCACCGTAGGTGGGGGGTTTGTGGCGCCAAGGTGTGAGCGGTGCGACCCGTCGAGGTAGGTGCTCGGCGTGGTTTACCAAGGTAGGTGCTCGGTCTGGTTTCCCGAGGTTGGTGCTCAGCGTGGTTAACCGAGGTAGGTGCTCGGTCTGGTTTCCCGTGGTTGGTGCTCGGTTTGGTTCTCTCTCTTGAGGTTGGTACTCGGCTTGGGTTTCTTTCTTGAGGTTGGTGCCCGGTCTGGGTCGCCGGGGCAGGTGCCCGGTTCAGGTTATGCAGGGACAGCGGATACTGTCGATTGCACGATGAGGGCGGTTGCTCTGGTTTTACTACGATTTGCTTTATTTTTACCCCTTGATGCTTTCGTGCTTTATTATCGTGTCGCTGACTTCCCACTCCGTGACAGGTTCCTTCAGGGGTGAGAGCTGGGCGACGGTGAGGCCGTGGCAGGAGCACTTTTGGTCCTTCGAGGCCATAGTTTGTATTTACTTCTTATTTTGCACATTTCATTACTTGTTAGTAGCTTACGATGTGGATCGCGATACCCTTGTGGGGTCGATGTGGATGTTGGAAGGTCTTGTTACTACCCTTGTGGGTGGTTGTTTTGCTTTTCCCGGTTGGCCGCTTTCAAACTACAAAAGAAAAGAAAAGAAAAATATTTTGAAAACTGTTTTAAAAATGTGGGTGTCGTGTGGGCACCATTTTTAAAACCCTGTGAATTTATGGATTGCGAAAACCGTTCTGAAAATCTGGGTGCCGTGTGGGCACCATTTTAAAACCCTGTGGATTTATGGATTTCGAAAACCGTTTTGAAAAACCTGGGCGCCGTGTGGGCACCGTTTCTAAATACTTGTGGATTTATCCTTTCAAAATCTGTCGGCCTCTTTAATACTTATGGAAAATGGTTGTATGCATTCGACTGTTGAACTAGTGTGGTTAAAGTGATGATTGTATGGTTGTTGTAGTCAGGACGCCGTGCATATACAAAGGAGACTCTGCCCGATCGCAGAGTGAATTTGTATATGCGGCGGGTCTGGGCATGCACCGGGGGAGTTTGGTTTCAAAAAAAATATATATACACAAATTCAAATCTTTTCAGTGGTCGTCTTCCGCTTAATGAAACCCCCGGGGCGTGACAACTTACCCTGGTATTTGAGACTTCTGTTGAGTTGTGTTAGTTTCGAGGACGAAACTTTCTTTTAGTGGGGGAGGATGTGATGACCCGGATCTCCGCAGAGCTTTTGCAGTGTGATCAACGATTTCTGGAGGCTTTTTCGGTGTGTTGGAGGTGCTTGTGCGCAATTCGGACCTCAGGATTGGACCCAGTGTGAAATTTGGATTAAGAATACCTTTTCGGATGCCTTTGACAAATTTTAGAAGCGAAATTTGGCAAAACGGACTTCAAATTTGGACTCAGCGCGCGAAAATGATGAAAATGTGCTATTTACTTGTATTTTTCGGAGCCCGGATGCGCAAACACAAATTTCGAGGCTAAAGTTACTTTTCTGGCAGCCGGGGCAGTGCCGGCGGCGGCGAGCAGGCGGCGGAGTGCGGCGGCGCGGGCGCGGGCAGGCGCGGTGTGCAGAGTTTGGTGTGCCACATGGCGGCTGCCCATTGGACGCGCTGGGGACACGTGGCTGCTACTGGTTCGGCGGGTGCATCGAGTGCGTGCACCGGGCGCAGCGAGCGGAGGCTATGACACGTGGCGCGCTGGGATTGGCCGGTCAACGCACGCGCGATAGGTGCGCAGGCGCGGCGCACGATGGACCGCCCGGGCCACGTGTAGCCCGCTCATTGGCAGGTGCAGTGACCCGGCGGATCCGGCGTGAACCGCGCGGCCCAGGTTCCCGCCGTGGACCGCGTCGCCACGCGGCGCGCCGCGATTGGCGGGCGCGCGGGGCGCGGAGCGGGTGACGTGGCGCGCCGACGGGAATTCGGGCGTGCACAGTAACGGGCCTTGGGCCGGATTCGGGCGCCCGAATTCGGATCCATGTGTGTGGTGGCTTGGGCTATAAATAGGCCCCCTTGGCTGGTTTTTCTCCCTTTTGTGGGCTTCTTCTCTGTGGGTTTCCTACAGAGAAGTTCTTCCTCCCTCTCTCCTCCACCCTTTGATGGAGTTCTAGGATTTTTGGAGGTTGCTACATCGGCGTTTTCGGCGACGCGGCGCACTTCGACGCTCCTTCGATTTTGAGCTGATTTTTGTGACAGCGCGTTCACAAGAGGTACGCCTTTGATTTCTGTGTTGATCACTTTGCCTCATTTTGGGTTTTTGGCATGGTTCCCGAGGTATCTTTTGACCCCTCGTACCGCTGTGAGGATTTGGATAGCGGAGGAGTATTGTTGTGATTTCTCGGTCCACGGGCATCGGAATGAGACGTATGAGGACTCGATCGACATCTACGCTTCGTGAGGAACACACCCGTATGTTTATCAGAATTTTTGGAGGACTCTTCAAAGGTGATAATTAAGCTTCTTTGGGACTGAGTTTCTGCAGGCTTGTGTTCGTGAAGGTTTTGGCATACGGCGATGTTCTAATTGTTTCTTGACCTACAGGTGTCGGATTTGGAAGTGCTAGTACTCGTTTCGATCGGCTCGCCGCGAGGATCGTAATGGTTATTTTTTTCGAATTTTTCAAGTTTATCTCGCAGGTGAAAATTATCCATTTTCGGGGCTGGTTGTTTGGACAGCGGCATATTGTGCATTTCTTGGATTAATTGTACGCCGTTTGGGTTACTTTTGCAGTGTTTGCGGCGTGCCGTGTTTACCTAGAGTATGGGTGTATGTGGATCCGTGCTTCGCGATCGAGGTGGGTGGTTGCTATATCCCTCTACTTCTGACATACTCACTAGGAATATTAGAGAGATCCTATTATTGGACTTATTGATTTATCAATACTCGTGATTGGGATTATGCATGTGGGTTTGGACATGTGGATTGCTATGTTAGCACGTAACCTTGCATGCAGATTTGATTATAATATTGAGGCCATGTTATTTACCTGGATGGTGGGTACCACTTGGGGATATTTTTTGGACATGCATAGGTGGATAGTTGTTTGTGGGCGAGTAGCGGTTTAAATGATTAATATTTGCTATTCATGTGACGCCCCACTTCCCAGGGGGTCACCCATCCTAGAACTACTCTAGCTCTAGCACGCTTAACTCTTATGTTCCTCTTGGATTTTGCTACCATCCAAAATGCTATAGCCGGGTTAGAGATTTAGTCCTATTATATCATTTATATATAGGACTAATCCAAATTCCGGGGGTGTCACATTCTTCCCCCCTTTAAGCCCTGACGTCCACGTCAGGCTCAAGCACACTCACAAGCACCAGGCGATGTGAGACTCGCCTCGCTAGCCTTAGCCGACCTTGTGAGGAGCTGCACTCCACTCACAACGGTCATTAGCCGGGGAGCCTCGCTCTAGCCGCTATATAATCCTGGCTCAGCCGAGACTCATCTCACATTTCCGGCTGGTGAATGTCTCTGATACCAACTGTGACGCCCCACTTCCCAGGGGGTCACCCATCCTAGAACTACTCTAGCTCTAGCACGCTTAACTCTCATGTTCCTCTTGGATTTTGCTACCATCCAAAATGCTATAGCCGGGTTAGAGATTTAGTCCTATTATATCATTTATATATAGGACTAATCCAAATTCCGGGGGTGTCACAATTCATGTGAGAACGGTTATAGGACTTGGGGTATCATGCTATATTGATTATCAGGAATTGTTATCATGCTAAAACATAACTCAGAAATTGATATCTGCATTGCTTTCTATCTTTACGGGACTTTTGCATGCTTGTATGGACATCTAGATATGCCATCTTTTATTGCTACACTACCATGTTGGAATTTGACATAGGAGAAACCATGTTTATTCTTTTTTCCTTTCCTTCTAGACTTTAGATATATGTTGTTGGGGTTCGAGCAGGGATCTGGGATAGTGTAGCCGGGGCCTGGATTGAGGATTGTGGGGTTTTGTGGCAACCGCGGATATTGGGCGGTTGACCGGATGTCAGTTGCAGGATATGATTGTGGGTTGTAGGGTATTGCGGCAACCGCGGATATTGGGCGGTTGATCGGAGGTCGGTTGTTGGACCTGATTATGGATTATGGGATATTGCGGCAACCGCGGATATTGGGCGGTTGACCGGATGTTTACTTGTCATCAGATTGGGGATCGGGTTTTCATTAGTGGATGGATTTTCCCACTTTGATCATTGTCGTGATCCAGTCCTGCTATAGTGAGATATTGAGACATGGTTACTGTACTTGTGAGACATGGTTACTGTACTTGTGAGACATGGTTACTTTACTCATGTGGGTCGCTCCCCTCGAGTGTCATTCCGGAGTAGGCGATTTACACGTCGGCCAGTGAGTGCCAGACTGTGAGTGTCGGCCAGTTAGTGCCAGACAGTGAGTATCGGTCAGTGAGTACCAATTTGTGAACAGATAATTGAGACAGTTTGAGCAGGCAGTACCAGTTTTTACTCGTGGATAGATTGGGTGTCTTTGGGACGGTTGGTTACTGATGTATACATTTGGTTATTCTATTTTGGGATTGCATTTAGAGGCATAATTGTGGTAGCTTCATTTTTTCCTCATCAGTTCTGTTATAGTTTACCACTTCTTCTTTCCCCTTTTTGCCTCTGGTAGATCTAGTGGGGGCGTCGGAGTTTGAGGCTTTACCCACTTGGGGAGGCTACTGGTTTATCTGTAGTTCTCACCCCGATTTGTCTTTTCCTCTTTTCTTCCCCTTGTTTTTGCAGTGTCTTCTGTGGGAGCTGCTGGGCTTTCAGCGGCTGATCGAGGAGAGAGGACGGCTGAGTAGATAGATCAGATGGCAAGATGAGAGAGTTAGCTGGACTGTTGATGTACCCTTTTTCCTCATACAGTGTACCTTACTTTTGGGTCTGGCTTTAGCCAGCTGGTTGTATTTTTTTTGGTGAGCTGGGAGAGACAGATGTATTATGTTTACAGATGTACTGTATTTTATTTCCAGCTTCAGTCTGATATGTATTAGTTTTTAATTCAGCTCTATTTTATGCTCTTTATTATTATCTCTTATATCTGAGCAGGTTGTTGGCGCTTTGTGTATGCGGAAAATTCTGTGTGCACGGCGGATCTGTAGACGGGCCCGGGTTTGGTTTGCACCCGGGGCGTGACACCCAAGCTTATATACAAGGGCCCCAACAAAAAATTACAAAACTGCCACTTTTAGAACTTTCTACCGGCAACGGTTCGGACTCTTTTCCCACGGTCCGGACCCTGAACGTAGGTTTTCAGCACACCAAAACAGTCCGGACTCTTTTCCCACAGTCCGGACTCTTTTGCAATGACATCATTCCTGCACCTTATTTTTCCTCTCATTTTTGCTCTGGAACTTCGGTTTTCATTCCGTTTTCTCTCTAAATCAAATACTACACAACAGAAACTCCTCCTACACATTTCCAACACTTCCAAAAACCTTACATATTAAAATTTTATGATTATTCCTCCTTGAAATAATCAAATTCTCAAAACACGACTATTCTTCAAATTTTTCGTTTTCGCTCTACGAGACCCTAAACCCCACAGAATCATTCTGACATGCTCGAAATTCATTTCTAACATCCCCACAGTCACTTTGACTGTTCCAATATCAATTTTAACCCAATTTTTGTTTCGGAACATATTTTAAATACCGGTTTCAGTTCACTGCTTTTGAGCTTGGAGAGGACTTGAGCTTCGACGGAACACCGGTGCGGATCTTAGCACGAGAGGACAGAAAGGGATTGCGCAACCGAACGATCCCCATGTGAAGGTGCTGTGGAGCAACCAGGAAGAATGTGAAGCGACTTGGGAACTAGAGTCAAAGATGAGGGAGTGCTACCTAGATTTATTCGTTGCGGTCCAGGACTAAGTTTCGAGGACGAAACTTCTTTTAAGTGGTGAGTGATGTAGAGTCCTGGCGTTTCCTCACCCTTGTATACCCCCTTTTTATGACGGGATTGTTAGGAAAACTTTTCACTGTGTTTTCTGTAATGGACTGGCCTGGACCGCGAGTATTTTTCTGCGATTGAGCTCGAAAATCGGAGGATGGCAAAGCGAACGGATTCGGATTCCGATGTACGGATCTCCCGGAATGGGGGTCAAAGCGTTTGTCTTTGAGTGGTGATCGAAATCCGTGCTAAGTGGCCGGCACGCTTTCCGAGATGATCAGACGGGATCCTTCTACGATCGGACTTTTCATCTTTTTATGTCATTGGGTTATTCTATTTATTTTGTAGTACCTCGACCTTCCGGTTTCCCGTTTTGGGTCCTAATTGACCCTTTTCAGAGGTTAGGGGGGGTTGGAATTCGAGAATCTCTGGGCAGACCGTCGGAACTCGCGGGTATTTTTAGGTGGTTGAGCTCGCAAAACGGTGAACGGTGGCGCGATCGGATTTGAATTCCGACCCCGGGAACTCCCAAAAATAATTTTTGAAGTTTTCCATCAGCTTGGGTGCATCGGAATGCGTGCCGGCGATCGGCACGTTTTCCGAGGTGATCTGGACCCCCCGTTCAATTTTCGAATGGCTAGGTTTGATGATTGGGATTTATTTATTTTGTTTATTTTTTTTATTGTCTCTTCGTATCTTTTATTTCCCGATCGGGGGTGCGGGGAAAAATCCCGAAACCCCTTTTTCCCTCTTTTCAAGAAGCGGCGTAGGAAACGAGACGGAGAGATGGGGAGAGGCCTTTCTGCGAGATTGATCGAGCGAGGAACGGGCGACCCTCCTTCTTCCTCCTCCTCCAGCGAATTCAAGGTTAGCGTCATTGCTTTTATTTTCTAGGGTTAGCGTTTCGGGTGGTGGTGGTGGTGGTTTGGATGTCGCAGGCGATGCGGGTTTGGTGTTGAACGGGAGGCCGCCGCCGCCGTTGTCAAACGGGAGGCCGCCGCCTCCGTTAACTTGGTCACGAGGTCGTCGCCGCAGCCACCGGGGTCGCGTGGTCGCAACCGGAGACGGAAAAGGTGCACGATTTAGGGTTTACTGTGCATTCCGGCCGGTTTCAGCCACGCGGTCCACCGGACCGGCGTGCACCCGGCGCACGGCATCGCAGCCCGAAGGCGCGGACCCGGCGCACGGGCGCGTGCGCCAGCCCAGCCCAGGCCACGCGGTGCACGCACTAGGCGTGCACCCGGCGCTCGCCACCGCAGCCGCGCGGGTGGACCCGGTCCGCGCTTTTCTCCCGTGCGCGGCCCGACCCAAGCCGCAACGGCTCACCCTGCTGAGGCGTGCGCCCGGTCTGCGACCGCCGTCACTGTAGCCGTGAGCCCGGTCCGCGACCCTGGCCATGCTCCAGCGGCTCACCGTGCTGTGCTCCCAGTCTGCGCCGCCGCCGCCTTCTGCCCTGGACCCGTGCACCAGACTTCAGAAAAAGAGTACAGAAGCTCCGTTTGTGGCCCGTTTCGCCCCGTTTTTCAGTGTTTTTGACCACGACGATGTTTTAACATTATTACTTACTGTAGCTTTTCGGGCACAGGGTGGGAGTGTTTTAGCGGGAGTTCCGCACACCCTCTTCTTCGCGTTTCAGGTGGGTATACCGTTAGAACCCCTTTATGCGCAATTTCGTTACGGTTATGATTATCATATTGTGAGTACTCGTCCTGAGGTTTAGGGTCGGGATTTGGAAACAGTAAGTATATTTAAATTGCTCAACTAACTGGGTTAACCTTTGATGATCTCTATGGTTCATTATAGTTGGTTTTGTTTTGTGTACTTGGTTACGATGCTCGAGGCTGCAGCACGCGCACCCGCGGTTTGGCCACCGCAAAGGGTGTGCTTTTCCGGAAAAGTGGTCTATGACCCGTGTATACCCACGAGGGGACGTAGTGGGGGCCACCGTAGGTGGGGGGTTTGTGGCGCCAAGGTGTGAGCGGTGCGACCCGTCGAGGTAGGTGCTCGGCGTGGTTTACCAAGGTAGGTGCTCGGTCTGGTTTCCCGAGGTTGGTGCTCAGCGTGGTTAACCGAGGTAGGTGCTCGGTCTGGTTTCCCGTGGTTGGTGCTCGGTTTGGTTCTCTCTCTTGAGGTTGGTACTCGGCTTGGGTTTCTTTCTTGAGGTTGGTGCTCGGTCTGGGTCGCCGGGGCAGGTGCCCGGTTCAGGTTATGCAGGGACAGCGGATACTGTCGATTGCACGATGAGGGCAGTTGCTCTGGTTTTACTACGGTTTGCTTTATTTTTAGCCCTTGATGCTTTCGTGCTTTATTATCGTGTCGCTGACTTCCCACTCCGTGACAGGTTCCTTCAGGGGTGAGAGCTGGGCGACGGTGAGGCCGTGGCAGGAGCACTTTTGGTCCTTCGAGGCCATAGTTTGTATTTACTTCTTATTTTGCACATTTCATTACTTGTTAGTAGCTTACGATGTGGATCGCGATACCCTTGTGGGGTCGATGTGGATGTTGGAAGGTCTTGTTACTACCCTTGTGGGTGGTTGTTTTGCTTTTCCCGGTTGGCCGCTTTCAAACTACAAAAGAAAAGAAAAGAAAAATATTTTGAAAACTGTTTTAAAAATGTGGGTGTCGTGTGGGCACCATTTTTAAAACCCTGTGAATTTATGGATTGCGAAAACCGTTCTGAAAATCTGGGTGCCGTGTGGGCACCATTTTAAAACCCTGTGGATTTATGGATTTCGAAAACCGTTTTGAAAAACCTGGGCGCCGTGTGGGCACCGTTTCTAAATACTTTTGGATTTATCCTTTCGAAATCTGCCGGCCTCTTTAATACTTATGGAAAATGGTTGTATGCATTCGACTGTTGAACTAGTGTGGTTAAAGTGATGATTGTATGGTTGTTGTAGTCAGGACGCCGTGCATATACAAAGGAGACTCTGCTCGATCGCAGAGTGAATTTGTATATGCGGCGGGTCTGGGCACGCACCGGGGGAGTTTGGTTTCAAAAAAAATATATATACGCAAATTCAAATCTTTTCAGTGGTCGTTTTCCGCTTAATGAAACCCCCGGGGCGTGACAACTTACCCTGGTATTTGAGACTTCTGTTGAGTTGTGTTAGTTTCGAGGACGAAACTTTCTTTTAGTGGGGGAGGATGTGATGACCCGGATCTCCGCAGAGCTTTTGCAGTGTGATCAACGATTTCTGGAGGCTTTTTCGGTGTGTTGGAGGTGCAGTGACCCGGCGGATCCGGCGTGAACCGCGCGGCCCACGGTTCCCGCCGTGGACCGCGTCGCCACGCGGCGCGCCGCGATTGGCGGGCGCGCGGGGCGCGGAGCGGGTGACGTGGCGCGCCGACGGGAATTCGGGCGTGCACAGTAACGGGCCTTGGGCCGGATTCGGGCGCCCGAATTCGGATCCATGTGTGTGGTGGCTTGGGCTATAAATAGGCCCCCTTGGCTGGTTTTTCTCCCTTTTGTGGGCTTCTTCTCTGTGGGTTTCCTACAGAGAAGTTCTTCCTCCCTCTCTCCTCCACCCTTTGATGGAGTTCTAGGATTTTTGGAGGTTGCTACATCGGCGTTTTCGGTGACGCGGCGCACTTCGACGCTCCTTCGATTTTGAGCTGATTTTTGTGACAGCGCGTTCACAAGAGGTACGCCTTTGATTTCTGTGTTGATCACTTTGCCTCATTTTGGGTTTTTGGCATGGTTCCCGAGGTATCTTTTGACCCCTCGTACCGCTGTGAGGATTTGGATAGCGGAGGAGTATTGTTGTGATTTCTCGGTCCACGGGCATCGGAATGAGACGTATGAGGACTCGATCGACATCTATGCTTCGTGAGGAACACACCCGTATGTTTATCGGAATTTTTGGAGGACTCTTCAAAGGTGATAATTAAGCTTCTTTGGGACTGAGTATCTGCAGGCTTGTGTTCGTGAAGGTTTTGGCATACGGCGATGTTCTAATTGTTTCTTGACCTACAGGTGTCGGATTTGGACGTGCTAGTACTCGTTTCGATCGGCTCGCCGCGAGGATCGTAATGGTTATTTTTTTCGAATTTTTCAAGTTTATCTAGGTGAAAATTATCCATTTTCGGGGCTGGTTGTTTGGACAGCGGCATATTGTGCATTTCTTGGATTAATTGTACGCCGTTTGGGTTACTTTTGCAGTGTTTGCGGCGTGCCGTGTTTACCTAGAGTATGGGTGTATGTGGATCCGTGCTTCGCGATCGAGGTGGGTGGTTGCTATATCCCTCTACTTCTGACATACTCACTAGGAATATTAGAGAGATCCTATTATTGGACTTATTGATTTATCAATACTCGTGATTGGGATTATGCATGTGGGTTTGGACATGTGGATTGCTATGTTAGCACGTAACCTTGCATGCGGATTTGATTATAATATTGAGGCCATGTTATTTACCTGGATGGTGGGTACCACTTGGGGATATTTTTTGGACATGCATAGGTGGATAGTTGTTTGTGGGCGAGTAGCGGTTTAAATGATTAATATTTGCTATTCATGTGACGCCCCACTTCCCAGGGGGTCACCCATCCTAGAACTACTCTAGCTCTAGCACGCTTAACTCTTATGTTCCTCTTGGATTTTGCTACCATCCAAAATGCTATAGCCGGGTTAGAGATTTAGTCCTATTATATCATTTATATATAGGACTAATCCAAATTCCGGGGGTGTCACATTCTTCCCCCCTTTAAGCCCTGACGTCCACGTCAGGCTCAAGCACACTCACAAGCACCAGGCGATGTGAGACTCGCCTCGCTAGCCTTAGCCGACCTTGTGAGGAGCTGCACTCCACTCACAACGGTCATTAGCCGGGGAGCCTCGCTCTAGCCGCTATATAACCCTGGCTCAGCCGAGACTCATCTCACATTTCCGGCTGGTGAATGTCTCTGATACCAACTGTGACGCCCCACTTCCCAGGGGGTCACCCATCCTAGAACTTCTCTAGCTCTAGCACGCTTAACTCTCATGTTCCTCTTGGATTTTGCTACCATCCAAAATGCTATAGCCGGGTTAGAGATTTAGTCCTATTATATCATTTATATATAGGACTAATCCAAATTCCGGGGGTGTCACAATTCATGTGAGAACGGTTATAGGACTTGGGGTATCATGCTATATTGATTATCAGGAATTGTTATCATGCTAAAACATAACTCAGAAATTGATATCTGCTTTGCTTTTTATCTTTACGGGACTTTTGCATGCTTGTATGGACATCTAGATATGCCATCTTTTATTGCTACACTACCATGTTGGAATTTGACATAGGAGAAACCATGTTTATTCTTTTTTCCTTTCCTTCTAGACTTTAGATATATGTTGCTGGGGTTCGAGCAGGGATCTGGGATAGTGTAGCCGGGGCCTGGATTGAGGATTGTGGGGTTTTGTGGTAACCGCGGATATTGGGCGGTTGACCGGATGTCAGTTGCAGGATATGATTGTGGGTTGTAGGGTATTGCGGCAACCGCGGATATTGGGCGGTTGATCGGAGGTCGGTTGTTGGACCTGATTATGGATTATGGGATATTGCGGCAACCGCGGATATTGGGCGGTTGACCGGATGTTTACTTGTCATGAGATTGGGGATCGGGTTTTCATTAGTGGATGGATTTTCCCACTTTGATCATTGTCGTGATCCAGTCCTGCTATAGTGAGATATTGAGACATGGTTACTGTACTTGTGAGACATGGTTACTGTACTTGTGAGACATGGCTACTTTACTCGTGTGGGTCGCTCCCCTCGAGTGTCATTCCGGAGTAGGCGATTTACACGTCGGCCAGTGAGTGCCAGACTATGAGTGTCGGCCAGTTAGTGCCAGACAGTGAGTATCGGTCAGTGAGTACCGATTTGTGAACAGATAATTGAGACAGTTTGAGCAGGCAGTACCAGTTTTTACTCGTGGATAGATTGGGTGTCTTTGGGACGGTTGGTTACTGATGTATACATTTGGTTATTCTATTTTGGGATTGCATTTAGAGGCATAGTTGTGGTAGCTTCATTTTTTCCTCATCAGTTCTGTTATAGTTTACCACTTCTTCTTTCCCCTTTTTGCCTCTGGTAGACCTAGTGGGGGCGTCGGAGTTTGAGGCTTTACCCACTTGGGGAGGCTACTGGTTTATCTGTAGTTCTCACCCCGATTTGTCTTTTCCTCTTTTCTTCCCCTTGTTTTTGCAGTGTCTTCTGTGGGAGCTGCTGGGCTTTCAGCGGCTGATCGAGGAGAGAGGACGGCTGAGTAGATAGATCAGATGGCAAGATGAGAGAGTTAGCTGGACTGTTGATGTACCCTTTTTCCTCATACGGTGTACCTTACTTTTGGGTCTGGCTTTAGCCAGCTGGTTGTATTTTTTTTGGTGAGCTGGGAGAGACAGATGTATTATGTTTACAGATGTACTGTATTTTATTTTCAGCTTCAGTCTGATATGTATTAGTTTTTAATTCAGCTCTGTTTTATGCTCTTTATTATTATCTCTTATATCTGAGCAGGTTGTTGGCGCTTTGTGTGTGCGGAAAATTCTGTGTGCACGGCGGATCTGTAGACGGGCCCGGGTTTGGTTTACACCCAGGGCGTGACACCCAAGCTTATATACAAGGGCCCCAACAAAAAATTACAAAACTGCCACTTTTAGAACTTTCTACCGGCAATGGTTCGGACTCTTTTCCCACGGTCCGGACCCTGAACGTAGGTTTTCAGCGCACCAAAACAGTCCGGACTCTTTTCCCACTGTCCGGACTCTTTTGCAATGACATCATTCCTGCACCTTATTTTTCCTCTCATTTTTGCTCTGGAACTTCGGTTTTCATTCCGTTTTCTCTCTAAATCAAATACTACACAACAGAAACTCCTCCTACACATTTCCAACACTTCCAAAAACCTTACATATTAAAATTTTATGATTATTCCTCCTTGAAATAATTAAATTCTCAAAACACGACTATTCTTCAAATTTTTCGTTTTCGCTCTACGAGACCCTAAACCCCACAGAATCATTCTGACATGCTCGAAATTCATTTCTAACATCCCCACAGTCACTTTGACTGTTCCAATATCAATTTTAACCCAATTTTTGTTTCGGAACATATTTTAAATACCGGTTTCAACTCACTTTTAGTCCGATTGCTTTTTGCTTCGAACCAAACTTGCTCCAACTCTTTTTAAACGTATTTTTAACAAGTTTAGGATGTCTTATCCGTACTTTGTCATTTTAGCAAAAGTCGGGGCACCATAATAGAGTTAACTAAACTTAGCCTTCAACATCACACTTAGTTGGTGCATTCATGATAGTTGGACATTCATGTTAGCAGCAGTTTATTATCTATGCCTCATTTGACCTACTAGTGTTTTTTGCTTTTTTCGACGACTTACCCCCTGGAAACTATTGTTTTAATAGTTATCACTCTTATTATTTTGTTATTTTTTTATTTCAGCGCCTTCCACAATGGGAGAGGTTCGGGACCGTGGTAAGAGAGTTGTGCATAGCTAGAGTCACCCTCCTCCGGACCACTTGAGGTAAACACAAGATGGCTTTTATTTTTAGGTTTAGCTTTTATAAGAGGTGTACTTGTATTTTGTTACATACCACCATGTATTTTGTAGGGTAGACTTTTTAAAGGATCTTACGTCGTACCTTTTTATGTTAGATCTTGTATGGATAATAGTTATTTCTATATTTATTATGTTTAGTGTAATTGTTTCGGTAGCTCTAGCTAGTAGGATGTGTATATCATTTTTTTTTTCGTTTCGTTGTTGTAGACATCTTGTATATATCGGAGGGTGTTTTATATTCACGGTGGGTCTGTGCATGCGCTGGATAGGCTTCCGCTGGGGTCTGGAACATGATTTCCTAGACGAGGGATTCCAACAGCGAGCGGTGAGTGACCCGAGAGGGTTTCAATGGCGACCGGCGTGGAGCAGGAGACTCAGATTTTTTTTAGCGATGAAATATTTTAGGTTGGAGGCAGGGAGGCATGGAGTAGAGGGCAATTTTTTTATGAAAAAATTTTTTAGGGCTGAGTAGGAGACTCCAATTTATCCAAAAGCTAGTAACATTTTTGTGGCCAAATAATATGGCATTCACCAATAATTTGTGAATAATAAATTAAATCTAAAAATTTGTGTTTTATTATTTTTTGGAAAAAAAATTATGTACGACCTATTTTATTGGAATTCTTAATAATTCGTGAATTATTTATAAATTAACTAACAAAGATTCCAACTATGCTATTATTAAAATATATTTTAAATTCAAACTTTCCTAACTAGAATTCGTGAATAAAAAATATCAATCAATTATCGGATGAAGCGGAACTCAACCTAAAACCAGCAAGTGGAATTAGATTTACCATATATTAATGCTTTAATAACGAACCTGCATTGTGAAATTTGTAATACTGCGGGTGATTAATCTAATTTCAGCACAGTACTGGGCTTGAAGAAATCTTACTTAAAATTGCAACTCTTACATTATCCTAATTAAGGACATAGTTTACGAATTCCTGGCTACTACAGATGAACGGATCCAGTAAACACGACCCATTTATAACTAGTATGCTAATATAAATATCGAACCACAGGACTAGCTTTTATTGCAGGGCAAAGAGGCTCTAATGCATACTCTCTCTAGACTCAATGGAGTGGATCAGGGGATGGTTCTGCCGAAGGGGTTGGGAATTTCGAATCCCGGGTTGGGAACAAAAGTATCATCCACGCCGGGAAGATACTGCCCGTTCACTGCAGCTGGCACGCTGTGGTCCAGGCCACGGAGCGCCGGCCCCTCACGGCTTCCCACCATGTACCTTCCAATTCCTGGGATCACCACCGTCCCCTCTTGCAGACAGTCCGTCTGCTTCTTGTCAGCTGCAGTGGCAGTGGTGGCCGGAGTGGCGGCAGCAGAAGCAGCTCTGGCGGGGGTGGCGGCGGAGGACGGGACCTTTCGGGCGCTGGTGAGCTGGGTTATGGATAGGAGGGTCAAGATGAGAAAGAAAATATTTATTGAGAGGCTGGAGAACTTTGCCATTGATGTTAAGGGAAGAGAAGAGTAGATAGGTTGAGAGTGAAGTGTAGAGTAGCTGGTGTTGGTTGATTTACTCTGCAGGATGTGTAGGATGTTGGCATCTTATATAAGGCAGGTTTTCCTCAGAGTTTGGTGGATGAGAGGCGGTGCTTTAAAAGTAAGCGCCGGATGGTTGGGAAGCTTACGCACTCGCACAACGATGGTAATTGCGCACTAACCTTTGCTTGCGCCTACATATTTAGTGGACGAAGAGAGTGGAATGGGTAGAGCTATACCAATATAGGTTGGTGTCATTTAATTTAATTTATGTTGCCCCAATTCTTTCGACCACAATTTATTAATCCCATCGTCTTGATCCAACCACTTATTCCACTCAATTATATCTGCCACCGCATGCAGTATGCAAATGATTTGCTCACAAGACCAGTCTTTGAATTTTCTGTGTGAAAAGTTGAAATTGGTACTTGTGGTGAATGACAAGCAGTACTTGATCGGTGAATGTCATGTCTTGAATCCGTAACAAAAATGTTGAACTGTTTTTTTTTCAATAAAATATTATTTAAAAAATAATTTAATTGAAAAATATTTAAATAATAATTTTATAAAATTGTAATCAAGATTCAATCAAAGACAAATTTTAAATTAACAAATTCAGATGAGATATGTGAGTCAAGATGTGTGAAATATTATTTTGAAAGTAATATTGTTTCTTCACGTTCAAGACTCCGGCAATCATTTCTAGTAATACAACGATCATTATCCATTCCGTTGACACGACTCCAGAATAGCGTAGAACAAATCGCGTCGACTTTCGGAGATCCAGCAAACGAGTAGTGATAAAGCTTAGAGCAAAAAAGAATCCAAACAATACTATTATAGACTTAACCTATTAACGTCATGCACCCTCCACTACATATAGCAACAACAAGCTACGTCGTGTAGCCCAAGCGCAGGTAGGGTCTAACGGCTATGTCTCGGATTAGCCGTAGGATCTTATCGAGGAGACACTTGGATAACCCGTAGCTTCTTCCCAAGGTCAGGCTCTTGGATAGCCCGTTAGGGCCTTCCCAAGGTAAGATTAAGTCAATCAAAATAAAAGGTGAACCGAATCAAAACTGCGCGTGTGTTTTGGAGATGGCCTAACTCTAATCTTTTTCCGAGCAACTCTTTTGAGAATGAAGAAATATATAAGTTACTATCGCATGTAATAAGTATCCAATGTGAAACTAAACATCACATATCGGAAGGCGACTTATGGGCTTCCAGATAAATTTCATTGACATTGGGTCACCTAGAAGGCCCAAAGGCCAAAATAAGTTTTGAATCACAAAAACATAAATAAATTTTAACATTCCCCCACATGATTTAAAACTTGATATAAAAGAAAGAAAACCAAAATAAAATACTGCATCTCTTATACCACGCATTTGACGAAGGTACCTGTAGTGTCCACTATTTTTGTTCGGTATCACTTTTGGTATTCACGGTATTTTTTTTTCGTATTTTTCGTTAGGTTCTTTTGTCGGATTTGTATTTCATTGTGTAGGGCTTGAAAAAAGAAAAACGGTGGTGCAATCGGCAATAAATTTCGTTAAGCGGAGCTCCCAATGTGATTTTTCTATGTTTAATGTAAAAGAGGTGTTTAGAACACTCATTTCGGGTTTTGGATGCTTGAAAATCCGTGCCAACATACGACGAGATTTCTGAAGGATTTGGAACACAAATTGAGAGAGAAACGGTTAAATTAAAAGATTTGTTTGTTACAAAATGATTTGATTTGTTATAAAAAGTTAGGAAGCGGTTATTATTGTTTCAAAATCTCTTATAAATAATGAAATTGGGGATCTGTTTCTACTTTACACATCAAAGAGAGAGAGAGACAAGAAAACACTAGTTTCCCGTAATTGTAACCAAAAGAAAACATCGTCTTCTTCCTTGAAGGGTTCATCGGAGACCGGGATTGGAAATCAGCATTATCGTGGGGTGACGGAGGAGGGAGCACCAACATCGCGGGAGACCGGAGAGCGGAGGACGGAGTCGAGCATCGTACCATCATCCCCATCGTCTAGAAGGTGTATTCTTGGTGTTTCGTTACCTCTTTTATTGGTTTCATGGGATTTTCCGCGTGTTCGTTGAGATTCTTGGGGCTTTTCGTGGAAGTGAGGGGAGTAGCGAAGTCGCCGCCGTCATTGTTGGCCTTGACGAGAGGCCGCCGTCACCGTCGGATTAGACGGGAGGCCGCCGTTGTAGTGGCCCCGATCCCCATGCAGATTTTCCCCATGATCCTTATTGTGAAACACCTATTATTGGTGTGTCGGACCCACAACGCGTCAAATGGACACATTGGACGGACTAAATGAGGTTTCTGGATCACTCATGTCTTTCGGCTGCTTTCGCCGAATTTTAGAAAGGGTTTCAGGCTAATTCGAGGCCGGATTTGGATTCAGCGCGGAAAAACGTCGAAAATCGGCTATTTATGTGATGACCCGGATCATCATTAGAGGGTTAAGGCTTGATCAACGACTTATGGAGGACTATTTTGGGAGATGGAAATGTTTGTGTGTGTATCGGACTCAAGGAATAGATTCCGCGCGAAAAATGAATAAAGTTTGTGTAGTGTCCCAGAATCCCCTGTTGCTTTCCCCCATGTTTCGGGGTGAGGATCACCTATTATTGGTGTGTTGGGCCCCAACATGTCAAAGGGATGTGTTGATTGGACTCAATGAGGGTTTGGGATCAAGCCTAACCTTCGGCTGCTTTTGCCGAATTTTAGAAGTGGCATCAGGCTGATCGGAGGCCGTATTTGGATTCAACGCGGAAAAACGCTTGAAAACGGCTATTTATTTGTATTTTTCTGAGTTCGGATGCCCAAAAAGGGGCACCCGAAAGTTTTCTGTGCAAAATGGTGCATGGGGGGAGCCGTGGACCAGCCTGGGACACGTGGCGGGTGCCCATTGGGCCGGCGCACGCCTCCCGGTCCATGGAGGTGGGCCGCCGGTGCACAGTGGACCGGCGGGCCACGTGGCAGCGCGCGGTTGGCCCGGTTCTGTGCGCGCGGCGCGCGGGGGCGTGCGCGGGGGGAGGCGTGATGCACGGTGGACCGGGGCGTGCCACGTGGCGGCCCCGGGTTGGAGGGTGCAGGTGCGCGCGGTGCACCCGCGGGCGCGCGGCTGCTGCCGTACGCGCACGCGGGCGCTGACGCGCGGTCGGCGCGCTGACCGCGCCGGCTGGCGTGTCGGGAGGGGCGGCGCCGCACCACGTGGCGCCGCGCCAGCTGGTTGACGCCGAGCCAGGCGGGACACGTGGGGGCGCCTGATTCGCGGGCGCCGCTGTCCGCTGTTATGCGGACACGTATCGCACCCGGGATTTTCCGGGCGCTGGAAGTTGGGCCGCGTTTCGGCCCAGTTTCGGGGCCCGAAAGATTAGGGTGCCCGAAACCGGGGACACAGTGGTAATTAATCGAAAAGTTTTTTTGGGCCTATTTAAGCACCCCACCTCTCTCTCTTCTCCTCCTTTTTTCGAAACTTAGAGAGGGAATGGGAGGGAGAGTTCTTTAGATAAGTCGTTTCTCTCGTTATTTTACATCTCGTGGTGGATTTCCAGAATTTTTGGAGGCTCGATAGCGGCGATCCGGATTTTACAGTGCGCCTCGATTTTCCCCCATTTCGGCCCGTTTTCGTCACTTCTCAGTCCGAGAAGCCCCCTCAGGAGGCCGTTTTCGATGATTTCTGCGCCGGTGTGTTCCTGAGAGGTAGGGATTCATTTTCTGTGTTGGTGATTTTTCTGGATTCCGGATTCTTGGCATGCTTTCCGAGGCATTTTTGACACCCCATTTTTTGTGTGGAATTTTGGACAGCGGCGGCTTCATCGATTTATATCTTGGCGTAGGATCATCGGATCAAGGCGTATAAATAGTCGTTTTGGGCCTACTCTTCACGAGGAACGCAACCGTAAATTTTTTGGGATTTTTAAAGCTCAACACAGAGGTGAAATGCCTCATTTTTTGTGCTGTTTGGAAAAGCTGCAAAAGCTGTGTTTTTGGGCTTGTATATTTACACCTTGTGCAATGTGTGTTGCTGTAGGGCACTGTTTTCGGCACACAGCGATTTTAGGGGACAGCGGGCAGCGGGGAGTTTCTTTAGGTGTAGTGCGCGCTTTTCGAGGTAGGTGGTTGTGTTTTCCTCACTGTTGAAATGCTCACTAGGATTATTTGAGTTTCCGCAATTTAAATGTGACAATCTAATATTTAATGTGAGAACCTAGGGTATTGACCCCACAACTTAATTGATAGCCTTTATTGTAAGACCTGACCTTTATTTTGGCTTTCCCTTTTTATTTCACTTGTGGCGGTCCGGCAGAGGGATTAATTTTTCGTGTTTACTGGACAGACCGTCGGGGCTCGCGGGTATTTTTAGGTGCTAGAGCTCAGGAAAGGGAGAATGGTGGCGCGACCGGATTCGAATTCTGACCTCGGGAACTCTCAGAATTTATTTGTGAAGTTTGCGGTCTTTTCAGACACTCTGAAAATCCGTGCTGGCGATCTGTACGGTTATCGAGGTAATCCGGACCCCTTAATTTTAATCTCTGATGGGCTGGGACACGACCCGAGGATTTAATCCTTTGACCCGCTCGTTTCCTTGATCACGTTAGGTCAAAGGAGGCGACTAAAAGGGGAGGGCGAACAGAAAAAAAAAATATCCCCAACCCTACGTGATTTGGACAGTCGAGTAAGGGGAGAAAGAGGAACCCGTACCCACTTCCGCTTGCGTTCCAAGGTTTCGGCGCGGTGCTCCATCGGGGATATCCAAGAGAAGGGCGAGGACTTGGCCTTGGGTGGATCGACCGGGCGAAGGTGGGCGATCCCTCTTCCTCCTTCTTCCCTCGCGAATCAAGGTGAGTTTTTGGGGCGTTCTTGATTTGCGCAGGTTTTCGTTTACAATTTTGGTTTTGTGAGTTGTCTTGTGATCGGGGATCACCGCGCCGTCGCCGCCATGGACGAGGCGGATGCCGCCGCCGCGGGGTCGCCCGCACCCGCGGGCAGCGCTCCTGCGCGGCTCGTGGCCGCGCGGGGCCGCCCGCAGGTAGGGCGCCCGCACGGGCTGGGGCTGCGCGGGGTCGCCCGCACCCGCGGGTAGCGCGCACGCTCGCCTCCTGGCTGCGCGGGGCCGCCCGCAAGTGGGGCGCCCGTACGGGCTGGGGCCGCGCGGGGTCGCCCGCACCCGCAGGCAGCGCGCCCGCGCGGTTCATGGCCGCGCGGGGTCGCCCACAGGTGGGGCGCCCGCTCGGGCTGGGGCCGCGCGGGGTCGCCCGCACCCGCGGGCAGCGAGCCCGCGCGGGGCCGCCCACAGGTAGGGCGCCCGCACGGGGTCGCCCGCACCCGCGGGCCGCGCGCGGCTCGTGGCCGCGCGGGGCCGCCCGCAGGTGGGGCGCTCGCGCAAGTTGGTGCCGCGCGGGGTCGCCCGCACCCGCGGGCGGCGCGCCCGCGCGGCTCAGTGCCGAGCGGGGCCGCCTGCAGGTGGGGCGCCCACGCGGGCTGGGGCCGCACGGGGTCCCCCACACCCGCGGGCAGGGCGCCCCCGCGGGCTGGGGTCGCGCGGGGCCGCCGCCACCGCGACGGGTTGGGGCCGCGCGGGGCTCTCCGCAGGTTGAGTGCGCGCCGCACGGGTCGGTGCCGTGCGGGGAACTCCGCCGCGCGGAGTCCGGGGATCGTGTCGGTCGTCTGTTTTCTGCCTGGAGTCGGTGTCGGTGTTCGGATCTCTTAGTCTTGACATACCCTTGTTCCTTCAGGAGTGCGGGACATTGTAGGCGGCAGGCGCACGATCACGGACGGGGCGAGCGCCGGACGACATGCACGAGGTGGGTACTTCTCCGGGGATTTTGGGGATAGGCATATATCGATAGAAATAACATGTTTGGGCAAAGGTGAATAGTATGTGGACTATATAATTATTTAACAAACCCTGTTGCACTGTTTTTACTTTCTGTTGAATATGAGGCTCCTGTTTTGCTACACGCACACCGGCGGTTTGGCCACCGGAAGGGTGTGCTTTTCCGGAAAAGTGGTACGTTGAGCCGTGTACCCCACGTGACTGTGACGTAAGAAGGGGGCCCTCGTGGGTGGGGGGTGTGAGCGGTGATGCCGAGGCGGGTGCTCGGCGGCCGAGGCAGGTGCTCGGCGGGGGACACCGGGGCAGGTGCTCGGTGTGGTTGTCGGGAAAGGTGCCCGGTTTTGTTTGGTACAGGGTTTGGTCACGGTTGTTTGTACTTTGAGGAGGACGGTTGCTCCGGTCACCGTGGTTTGCGTTACTTTTAGCCCTTTTTGCATACTATGTTATTTCTAGTCACTGACTTCCCACTCCATGACAGGTTCGTCCAGGGGCGAGTGCTAGGGCGTTGGTGAGGCCGCGAGAGTGCTGTTCTGACTTTTAGCGACATTAGATACAGTGACTTTTTGTCACGCCCCGGGGACGAAACTGCGACCCGGGCTCGCTAACAGATTCGCCATCTGTACGGAAACTGCCGTACAGACGAAGCGTCTAACCTGCAAAAAGAATCAACTATAGTATACAGATATCAGAGCTGAAAGTAAACTACTAAAACTGAAATCCAAACGCTGTACAACTGAAAATAAAAACAATATCCATCTCCCAAATTCGATCATATAAAGAGTCCTCTGATACAAAAACCCAAAGGGGAGATATCTCCAAAAACATCAGTGTACAAGCTCTCAATACAAATATCCTCACTACATCAGTCTCTCAAACTATAAAATAAAGTACAACTCTATACCTCACAACAAAGGTCTCTCAACAGAGGAAAAAGAAGTAAACTAATCTACTGAAGCTCTCCTCTGAAGGGGTACCGCTACACTCCAATGACGGGTAGGGAACTAGCTCGCGACTCCCTCGCCTCGGTCAGAAGGATCAGCAACTGGAGCAACAGGAACAGGAGAAGAAGTTCCTGGGGAAAAAGACACCACGACGGGTGTGAGAACTACTTCCCACAGTAGTTCTCAGTGGGTGCCGTCAACAAGCCCAACGGTCTGCCCACTAAGTCTACTAGAGGTAAAAGATAACAGTGCAATGAAATCTGAACAAGAAAAGCTGGAGCTACTCTACAGCTACCATACCTCTATCTAGATACTCAAAAAGTGGAACAGATGAAAGTAAAAGAGACCACTCGCACCCAAGGTGCTCAATAGACCCAATCGAACTGATTGCCTCATAGGGTCCAGTCAAGCCTGCGCCTTTCGACTAGGAACGCGCCTGCCCACTACCACACATCCCCATGAGGACGGGATTTACGTGGGGCGTCCTGCCCGACTAACTCACCCCTCGCGCAAAACTGCCTCAACAGGCCCATCGTATCCACATCGGCATCTCAGGGACGCGACTCTAACTGAGGAAAACGGCGCGGCATAGATTATCACAAATTGGCATAAGCAGGCTATAGTCAAAAACCATGCTCACTCCCAGAAAGGTAGGACTCAAGATCCCCAAATATCTCGCACAACAGTCGGAGCACTCTCTAGGACTCAGCTGATCAGCTCACACGAAACACGAGACACTAGCCTCTCCAACAGCTCGCAACACAAGGCACACTGGCTGGAGGTACTCCACAGCCAGGAACGACCCACAACTCAAGCTAACAATACTGGTCGGACAACACTCAACCACCTGGGATCACCGTTAACCCCAACGGTTCCCAACAACACTGGCCGGAAGATACTCGACGACCCGGGACTACCGCCTGCTCAACGGCTCCCTCCCACAACAGCGCAACAGGGATACTAGACCTCCCGGGACTACCGTTTGCCCAAACGGCTCCCGGCACAGATAAGCAACCCACTACAACTACCAGACTCCACTCTGCTCTCAAGCACGAGTGCAAACGCATCCCACACTAAAAGAAAATCACGACCTCTCGGCCCACTACCCGGGCGAGGATAACACTATGTCCAGGGATAGAAAAACAGTGTGGGTGTCTAAACATAAATAACCCTAGCCCAAGTGAGGGTTTTCTACTGGTCTGGTTACACATGCAACATATGACGGGGGTGCTAGGTCAAGTTCCAAGATAGCTGTATTAACAGATGATAAAAGGAATAACAATTCCTACAATCTAGCATGCTACACAAGAAGATAAACTATCATGCATAGTCCTACATCAGTAGAATTACTCTACAGTCCATAAAACTTAGAGATAAGGCCACCCACCTCGATTTGCCACCAATTGCTCGTAGACACTTGCAATTGGCCTCCACACGATCCGCACGCAAAACGATGCCCGCTGCCGGAGTCCGTACGCAAAACGGAGCACGGTGCCGAAACCCGCGCGCAAAACGGAGTCCGCACGCAAAACGGAGCACGGTGCCGAAACCCGCGCGCAAAACAGAGTCCGCACGCAAAACGGAGCACGCCGTCGGAGACCGCACGCAAAACGATGCAGAAAAACACAATCCTTAACACAGATAAGAACAAGGGGTTAATTACAGTCCAAACGAATGCCCCAAAACTGTGCCAAAAACACCGTAAAATTAACACACGGGACCCACCCGACTGCGCCGCCGCCGCCGAAACGCTCCGTTTGGAATACCCCGCGCGCTCCGCGAGGTCCACGGCGCGCCGCCGCACCCCCAAAAATCTCCTCCCTCACACCCTCTCGCTCTCGGAGAAGAAAGAAAAGAACAAGGAGGAGAAAGAATGGCGTGCGGGAGAGAAAGAAGAAGAAGAAAAGAAGAGGAGGAAGGGGATGGTCCACGGTGCACTGGTCCACGGTGCACCGGCCAACCAGGGAGCCCGAAACCCCGGTCCACGCAGCTGGGCGCGTGCACCGGGTCCACGCACGCGCCCAGTGCGCCACGTGGCGCGCTCCCACTCGCGCCACGCGGGCGCGCCGGTTGCGCGCCACACGGGCGCGTGACACCGTGCCCCGCGCAGGCGCGGGACACGGGAGCGCCACACGGGCGCGTGCACCCGCGCGCCCGAGCGGGCGCCAGTGGGGGCCCGCCACGTGGCGGCCCTCGTGCGCCTCCCGCGCAGGCGGGCGCGCTTCCCCAACGCGCGCAGTGCGCCTGCCGCGCGCCTCGAGCCGCGCTCCGCACCGCCTTGATTTCCGTGCCGTCGCCTCGCCTCGGGATTCGTGCCGCGTCGCCTTGAAAAATGCGCACTTCATCCGGGCTCCAAAACAAACAAGTAAATAGTCCATTCTTAGCGATTTCGCGCGCTGAGTCCAAAAACGATGTCCATTTCTCCAAATTCTCATCCGGAAATTGCGGAGTGCCCCCGGATAGCCCACACGATCCGATTTTCGCGCCGGGTCCATTTTTAAAGTCCGATTTGCCAAATTCCAACTCTAAAAATTCCCGAAGGCGACCGAAGAGGTAAACTCTTATCCAAACTTCGCCCGGAGTCCAATTTTGACATCTGAATCGCGCGAAACCACTTCCAAACACCCGACGGGTCCTCCAATTTCCCACGGGATCTCCTTTAAGCCCAAAGTCCAACACTTTTGTCCAAATTGCGCGCAAACACCAACGACAGACCACGCAGGCCTCCAGTGATGCAAACTAAATCCCAAATTGCACCACCAATCCATTTCTTGGGCCCGACACGCGCACAAACACTCCCAAAGGCCACTAAACCAACAGTAATATCTTAAGTGGGAATTCGGGTCCTCACACTTTTCCTTTCCCTGTTCTTTTATTATTCATGTTAGTTAGTTGTGGATTACGATGCCCCCGTGGGATCGATGTGGATGTTGATTTTTCTTTCATAATTGCCGACTGAATGTCGTCCCTTTTCCTTACTTGGCCGTTTTAAACTACGAACAACAAAAACAAGGAAACCGTTTGCGAAAACCGTTTTTAAAACGTGGGTGTCGTGTGGGCACCGTTTTTAAAACCTTGTGGGATTTATGTGATTTCGAAAATGGTTTTTACAAAATTTGGCATCAGGTGGGTGCCGCCTTAAAAATTTTGTGGATTTATGTGGCTTTGAAATGGATTTTTAAAACTCGGCGTCGAGTGGGCGTCGCTTTCAAAACTTTGTGATTATTTATCCTTTTAAAATCGTCGGCCTTTTTCCAAGTGTGATAGTTGATAGAATGTATGGGTTGCATGTTGAATGTGTCTGTGCCTCGGTCTAGTGTGGTTAAAGCCTATATGAGATGCTTTATGTAGTTAGGACGCCGTGCATATACAAAGGAGACTCTGCCCGTTTGCAGAGTGAATTTGTATATGCGGCGGGTCTGTGCGTGCACTGGGGTGGAATGGTTTTCAAAAAAAAAAATGTTACGCTAATTTGGGAGCATCGGTGGCTCTCCTTCCGCGCGTTTGAACCCCCGGGGCGTGACTGATTAAGATGGTATCAGAGACTGAACTTTAACCACAATAGTCGGGGCCCAACATCCACGGGGCGCAATACACTAGCTACTGATTAATAAAGTGAACATTGGGTAGACAAGTAGAACGCGAGTGCTCGTGGGGGGGGGGGGGGGGGGGGGGGGGGGGAATAGTATAATTCCTTTTAGGGCCAACGTTTGCGGTGTTACTTTAGTTTAATCTAGAAGTAACTAGTTTGTGCATGTGTTCAGATCATGGCCAGAACTAGATCTACCACCGAGGATGCAGGGGCGGACGCAGCGGCGTCGGCGACCGCAGAGAACCAACTCCTGAGGCAGCAGTTACGGGAGATGGCGGGGCAGTTGGCAATCCTTACGGATCATGTGTGCCAACTGACACAGCAACAGCAGGCCGCTGCGACGGTGGTGGTCGCCCAGGGCCCTCCTCCGGGGCCAACTGCACCGGCGACGGGACCGCCGACGATGGAGGCCGAGGCGGGGGCTGCCCCTACCCGGGCCGCGGCGCCTGAGGTACCGTTAGCCCAACAGACGGTGCCAGAGGTGGCCCCTTCGGCAGCAGCGGTGGGACCGACGCCGGCATCTACAGCCAGAGGTACTTCAGGGGAGACCGTGGTGTTGCCCACTCCCGTCGCGGCCGGTAATGCCACGGGGGAAGGGGCAGCTCTACCGACCGAGCGGGACCGCGTGCGCGCCAACCTTGCCGACTTCAAGAAATACGACCTGCCAGTGTTTGAGGGGGAAACGACGGACCCCTGGGTTGTGGAGAAGTGGGTGGACACAATGGAGAAGCTGTTTGAGGACCTATTGATTGAAGACCACGAGCGGGTTCCCCTGGCTGTCCACTTCCTTGGGGGGAACGCCCGCCTGTGGTGGAAGACGGTACGCCCTGACTCCGCGAAGGGTACCGCCCTCCCGTCGTGGACCACCTTTAAGCAGCAGCTGTTCAGGGCGTTCTTCACTAGTAGCGTCAAGAAACAACTAGAAGACGATCTCAACCACATCAGGAAGGGAACCCGAACCGTAATGGAGTACCAGCAGGAGTTCGTGAGGCTGGCGAACTGCGTCCCTTTTGTCATACGGGACGAGTCTCACAAGGCCACCCTCTTCGTGGATGGGCTTCGCAGCGATATCTTCCAGGTGGTGCAAGCGGCGGACTTGCACACCTTCCAGAAGGTAGTCGACCGGGCGACCATCGTGGAGCGCGGCTTTGCCGTTACGCGTGCCCGGGGAGGAGGCCCTACTCAGCAGGAGGACAGGAAGCGGTCTCAGCCGTACTCGGGGGGAGGCTCTTCTAGTGGGAGCCGACCCTCTAAGCGGTGGAGATCCCAGCAGAGGACCAGGGGCGCGCCAGGGGGAGGGCAAGGATCGGATGACAGGCCTTGCGTGATCTGCGGCGGGGCGCACCGGGTGACAGAATGCTCCAAGAGGCAAGACCACTGTTTCCGATGTGGAAAGCAAGGGCACATTCGCTTCAACTGCCCCACGAACCAAGGAACAGCATCTTCGGCAGCTTCCACGCCAGCACCACAGCATGCGGGGCGAGGAAAAGCCCCGATGTCATCGGCCCCCAGATTTTCGGCACCTCGATCAGCAGGGGAAGGACCACCACAATCTGGAGGCAGGGTCTATTCGATGGCCTACCAGCAGGCAGACCCACCCGAGGACGTCGTGGCAGGTATCACTCTCATTTCTGTTTACCGTGCTAGAACCCTTTTCGATACCGGAGCAACCCACTCCTTTATATCTTGCGACTTTGTATTATCACATGGTTTTGTGGAGAGGCCCCTGCCCAGCTTGTTGTCAGTCCTTACCGCGGGGGGGGCTTTGGAGGCCCGCAACTTAGTACCTTCCTGCCCAATAAAGTTGGGGAGGCTTTCTTGCCTATGGAATTTGGTGGTCATTCCATTAAAGGAGTACGATGTGGTGCTTGGAATCGATTGGCTCACCACGTATCGGGCGGTGATTGACTGCGAGAAGCGCCAGGTACAACTCCAGTACCCAGGGTTTCCAGAGAACGTCTACCTAGCATGCAAGAGCATCTCCTTTTCCACCATCATTCTAGCATCGCGAGCCAGAAAACTGATCGAGGGAGGGTGCGTGGCCTACTTGGCGTCGGTGGACTTGGCCACTAGACCCTCTGCGACTCTCTCCGACATCCCGGTCGTGAGGGACTTCCCGGATGTGTTCCCTACCGAACTGCCGGGGATGCCCCCCGAACGGGAGGTTGTTTTCCCGATCGAGCTTCAACCCGGCACTCGACCGATCACGAAGGCCCCCTACAGAATGGCCTTCGCAGAACTGAAGGAACTTAAGGCGCAGCTTGAAGACCTCCTGGATAAAGGATTCATCAGACCGAGTGTGTCACCTTGGGGCGCGCCGGTACTCTTCGTACGGAAGAAGGATGGGAGCTTGCGGCTGTACATCGACTACCGGGAAATAAACAAAGCAACAGTGAAGAACAACTACCCCTTACCCAGGATTGATGACCTCTTTGATCAACTGCGGGGAGCAACGGTCTTCTCAAAGATAGACCTGCAGTCAGGCTACCACCAGCTCAGAGTTCAAGACGAGGATATTCCGAAGACGGCTTTTCGGACTTGGTATGGCCACTACGAGTTTACGGTAATGCCATTCGGGCTTACTAACGCCCCAGCGGTATTTATGGACATGATGAACCGAGTTTTCAGACCCTTCCTGGATCAGTTCGTAGTGGTCTTTATCGACGACATCCTGATCTACTCACTCACCGACGAGGAGCACGAGGAGCATCTACGGATCGTTCTGCGGACTCTTAGGGATCATAGGCTGTTTGCCAAACTTAAGAAGTGCGAGTTTTGGCATCGCGAGGTGGGATTTTTGGGGCACATCATTTCAGCAGCAGGAATCGCAGTGGATCCCAAGAAAGTGGAGTCGGTGACGAACTGGCCCCAACCTACCACAGTAACGAAAATCCGCAGCTTCCTGGGCCTGGCGGGATATTATAGACGTTTTGTTGAGGGCTTCTCGAAAATCGCGACCCCTCTAAACCGCCTGACCTGGAAAGGAGAAAAGTTCATTTGGACGGCCCAATGGCAAGAAAGTTTTGAAGAACTTAAGAAGAGATTAACAAGAGCGCCTGTGCTTGCATTACCGACACCCGGGGAAGACTACGAGGTTTACTGCGATGCATCGCCGATAGGATTGGGGGGAGTACTGATGCAACAAGGAAAAGTCATAGCCTATGCCTCAAGACAACTCGAGGATTACGAGCAGAACTACCCGACACATGACTTGGAGCTAGCCGCAGTAGTCTTTGTTCTGAAGCTATGGAGGCACTATCTCTATGGTGTGCACTGTAATGTGTTCTCTGACCACCAAAGCCTTAAGTACCTCTTCACCCAGAAGGAGCTGAATTTGAGACAGAGACGGTGGTTGGAGTTACTGAAGGACTACGATCTGTCAATTCAATACCACCCCGGGAAAGCAAATGTGGTGGCGGACGCCTTGAGCAGGAAGGGGCAAATGGAGGGGACACCACCAGGTTTGATTACTCAGCAGGACGACCTGATTGCGGAATTTTCACGGCTGAAGCTGGAAGTAGTACCGGCAGGAACGGTCGTGTAGTAGCCGCTGGTTTAAAATGCTTAGGATCTTTTAATCTTGGGTTATGATTTTTGGTGCACCACTTTTCGCTTCGGGGGTCCGGAGGGTGAGCTAATATTTCTTTGTTTCCGGGCAGACCGTCGGGGCTCGCGGGTATTTTTGGACAATAAAGCTCGCGAAACGGAGATCGGCGGCGCGATCGGTTTTGGATTCCTACTCCGGAATCTCCCAGAGTAAATTCTGGAAGGCTGCTAGCGGTTCAGGCGATCAACACGGTTTTCAAGGTGAACCGGACCCTGGTTCACACCCGACCTGTTAAGTCTTTTTGTTTTGGTGTTGGGTTCATCCCCATTTCTCATTTGGACCGCTCGGTTTAACTCGCGTTTTGGGGAACAGGGTTCGACTTATTTCTCAACACCTCCCACCCTAGGCGTACGCTACCCCGAGCGCGGACGAGGAACCGACTCCCCCAACCCTACTCCTTCCCACCGATCGCGTGGAGAACCAAGGCGGCGCGACCGAGGAGAGGGAAGAACGATGGCACACCCTTCGATACCGGGCACGCAAGAACGGGACGATCCTCCCCTCGACCAACCTTAGCCGACGAAACCGAGGTGAGCATAATTTAGGGTTCTTGATTTATTGATCTCTTGGTTTCTTGTTCTTAGCAAACAAGGGGGGGGGTGGAGGGTGACGTCGTCGCCGGATTCCGGCGCGTGCGGAGCCGCGCATGCGGGCAGCACCGCATGCGGGCGGCGCGGCCGCACGGGCCGCGCAGGGCCGCGCGCGCGCGCGCAACCCGCATGCTGGCGATGCGCCCGCGCAGCCCGAACGGGGCCGGGCGCGCGTCCACCCCCGCATGCGGGCGGCGCGCCCGCGCAGCCCGCGCGGGGCCGGGCGTGCGCGCACCCGCGCGTGCGGAAAGCGCGCCCGCACAGCCTGCGCGGGGCCGGGCGCGCGCGCACCCGCGCGTGCGGGTAGCACCGCATGCAGGCGACGCGGGGAGGGCGCCGGGTGTCCTGCGAGAGCCGTGGGCCGTCCACGTCGTTGGCCTCACCCGGGGACGCCGCCGTCTTCGCCAAATCGGCGGGGCGTGCCCCGCGACCGACCGGGAGGGTCGGGTGTTCCGCAGCCCTTTAGCTTTTCGGAGTCTTGAGTTACTGACTCCTGTACGGCAGGTTAGTGTAGGTCCGGGCAGGCACACCGAGACGCGGAAGAACCTAGAGTGTACCAGCAGCGCGACAACGAAAAGGTGGGTTTTCTTTGAGACTTAGCATAGAGTTGGTATTGTTGGAAGGATATTTACTGCATGTTATCGGTACTAATGCTGACGATCTCTATGATGTGCAATATTACCCTGTATCTTGGTTACTATGCTCGAGGTTGCGACACGCGCACCCGCGGTCTGGCCACCGCAAAGGGTGCTCTTTTCCGGGAAAGCGGTCTCTGACCCGTGTAGACCCACGAGGTGACGTAGTGGGGGCCCCCGTAGGTGTGGGGTTTGAGGCATCAAAGTGTGAGCGGTGCGATCCGTCGGGGTAGGTGCCCGATGAGGTCAGGTGCTCCAAGGTGTGAGCGGTGCGATCCGTCGGGGTAGGTGCCCGACGAGGTCAGGTGTACAGGTGTTACAGGTATTACAAGTGTTACGGGTGTTCGCGTGTTACCTTTCCCTTTGAGCCGAGTGGTTGCTCCGGATAGTCTTACAATTGGGTTTGGTATTTTTCCTGCTTACTATTATTATTATCGTGTCGCTGACTACCCACTCCGTGACAGGTTCCTCCAGGGGTGAGAGGTAGACGACGGTGAGGCCGAGGCAGGAGTAGTCGGGCCGTGGGGAGCCCTAGTCTGTATCTCCATTTCCTTTCCTTGCATTTCATTTGATACTGTAGGCTACTGTGTGGTTCTCGATACCCTCGTCGGGTCGGTGTGGATGTTGATGCTTTTACTCTGGGTATGAAATGTTGGTTCTTTTTACTATCTCCGGTTGGCCATTTTCAAAGCAAAAACAACAAGAAAAGAAAAGAATTGTGAAGAACTATTTTAAAAATCTGGCGTCGTGTGGACCCGTTTTCCAAACCCTGTGGATTTATGGCTTTTCCAAACTAGTTTTCAAAACTTTGGGTCGTGTGGACCCATTTTCCAAACCCTGTGGATTTATGGCTTTTCCAAACTAGTTTTCAAAACCTTGGGTCGTGTGGACCTGTTTTCAAAACCGTGAGTTTATCCTTTCAACTTGACCGGCATCGGGAATTATTCTTAGTCTGCATTCGTAGTTATGTCCAGAACTATTGTGATTGAATGAATGCTTGTGTTTAACTGTTGTTTTAGCTGCGACGCCATGCATATACAGAGGAGACTCTACCCGTTTGTCGAGTAAATCTGTATATGCGGCGGGTCTGGGCACGCGCCGGGGAAGACCGAATTTCAAAAAAAAAAACTACACACCAAACAAATAACTCTTTCTTTTCCGCTGAATGAAACCCCCGGGGCGTGACAGATTAAGATGGTATTAGAGAGGTTTCTTTAATCACAACAGTGAAGGTCCAACATCCACGGAGATACCACACGTAGCTTCGAATAAATGAAATGTGCAAGACAGAGGGGTGTAGGACGTGAGTGATCGGGGGAGGGGGGGGGGGGAAAGTGTAGATTCTTTCTCTCTCGATGTATGGTAGTTGTTCTAGCGGAGACTAGAACTAATGTTTTGGTTGCATGTATGTACAGACGATGGTACGAACTAGAGCGTCGGCTGTGGACGTGGGGGCAGACGCGACGGCATCGACGACCGCGGAGAACCAGCTCCTGCGGCAGCAACTGCGAGAGATGGCGGGGCAGTTGGCGACCCTCACAGCTCATGTGCGTCAGTTGACGCAACAGCAACCGGCCGCGACGGTGACGATCGCTCCAGCCCCTCCGCAAGGGCCAACCGCGCCAGCAGCAGTACCGCAGGCGACGGGGACTGGGGTAGGAGTGGCCCCTCCACCGGCGGCAGCAGCCGGGATTGCATCAGCCCAGACCACGACACCGGCAGCAGCACCTGCAACAGCGGCCACGGGACCGGCGCCGGGGGCCCTTGGCGGGGGTACCTCAGGGGAGACCATGGCGGCACCCGTCCCTACCGTGGCTGCTGCCGCCGCCAGAGAGGGGACATCTTCACTGACGGAGCGGGAGCGGGTGCGAGCCAACCTGGCGGATTTCAAGAAATACGATCCACCCATTTTCGAAGGAGAAACGACCGACCCTTGGGTCGTCGAGAACTGGGTGGGATCGATGGAAAAGCTATTTGAAGACTTGCTCATGGAGGACTGTGAGCGGGTTCCCCTAGCGGTCCATTGTCTGGGGGGGAACGCCCGCTTATGGTGGAAGACGGTGCGCCCCGACCCCACCAAGGGCACCGCGCTTCCATCATGGACGACGTTCAAGCAGGAGCTGTTTGGGCCTTTCTTCATGTGATAACCGCGGATTTATTTTACCTTTCTGGGCTTTCTGTTGTTTTTATTGAACCGTTATGTTGAGAATAGGGGTCCGAGGGTAACTTTTCCTTGTTTTCTGGGCAGACGATCGGGGCTCGCGGGTATTTTTGGTTAATAATGCTCGCGAAACGGAGACCGGCGGTGCGATCGGTTTTGGATTCCGACCCCCGGATCTCCCAGAATAAATTTCGAAAGTTGGTACCGTAGCCCAGGTGACATACACAATTACCGGGGCAGACCGAACTCTGGTCCGCAATCAGATCGATTCTATTCGATCAGTTTGAGGTATGGGATTTAAACACCCCTTTTTCCTGTCGCTCGAGTGGTTAAATTTTAATTTGGGGTCCAAAATCCACTACGCCCAAACGACTAACTAGTCGGCCTTGGGAATCAGGTCTTTCTAAACCCTCGCCCTTCCCATCGGTCGGCGTGGAAGAGAAGAGATTGATCGCCTCCCCGCAAAGATCTGACGAACGCGAAGAGGACGATCCCTCTACTTCGCCCGGTACCGACGAAAACAAGGTGAGTCGTGCTTTCGTTTCCTTTCCTTGTCTTTTCTCGTTACGAACGAGGGGGGGGGGGGGGGGTTTCTTGATTCGTCGGAGATGGAAGGAGAGGGGCGAGCCACCCGCACGCGGAGCGCCGCGCGGGGCAGCCCGCGCATGCGGGGGTGCCGCGCGGGGCACCCGCATGCGGGGCACCGCGCGGGGCAGCCCGCGCATGCGGGGGCGCCGCGCGGGGCACCCGCATGCGGGGCGCCGCACGGGGCAGCCCGCGCATGCGGGGGCACCGCGCAGGGCAGCCCGCGCATGCGGGGGCGCCGCGCGGGGCACCCGCATGCGGGGCGCCGCGCGGAGCAGCCCGCGCATGCGGGGGCGCCGCGCGGGGCACTCGCATGCGGGGCGCCACGCGGGGCAGCCCGCGCATGCGGGGGCGCCGCGCGGGCAGCACGGCGGCGCACGGGGGTTTGGTCGCTGCCGTCAGAGGCCGGTTGGTGTTGGGGTTTTTCTTTACTTTGCGTTTAAAGGTTCTTGACCTCCCCGCCCGGGGATCCCGTTTTGCAGCTTCGGGGAGCGCGCCGGGACGCGGGGAGCCGAGCGTGGTTTTCTACTAGCGACAGGTGGGTTGAATGTTGTTACGGCATTTTGGTGTTGGCATATTTCGTGAGTCAAGTCAGTGAGTTGAGTCGGAGTCTTAAAGGGATCAAATTGTTAATCAGCAATCAAAGACTTAGAGAAGATTCAACAAGAGCTCAAGTTGACACTCAGTGTCTTAAGTCTTGAAGATTGAAGTTGAAGAACTGTGGATCAGTTACATCAATCTCAAGAAGAAAGTATTCAAGAGGATCAGGTATGTTTAACTAAATAATTGTGGTGATCCGAATACTTTCTTATAGTGTAGAAACACTTGGAAGATTTTTTTAATTGCATAAAAATCAAAAACTGGACATGGGACATGTTCAGGATCCGGATCAGACCTTGCAATCCGGATCCCGAAGGGTACTTGTTCATTGGCAATTTTAATCCGGATCCTAGGCCATTCCGATCCGGATCCCGAACATGGGACTTTGCTGAATTGCATGAACGATCCGGATCGGACCTTGCAATCCGGATCCCGAACCCTTGGTTTTCTGGAATCGTCAATCTCGTTACGACGATCCGGATCGCAGTAAATCCGATCCGGATCGCCGTCCTGAAAATTTCCAGATAAGGTATGTTTTTGATTCTTATCTCTTTCCAAAGGTTTCTAAACTATAAATAGACATTTAGGGTTTCTCAAAAACGTGGGAGCTACGGCCGATCAATTTATAAAACACTTGAGAGCAACCCTAGAGGCTAGGTTTTCATCGATCTTCTTTATAGCCTCTTTTAGGTCAATTCGACGGTTCTTTCAAGAACATATCTTTTGTCGAATTGATCTAAACTTTGCTTAGAGATTTCTTCTACGGTTCCTCAATGAGAATCTAAGCAAAGGATCACCATCGAAGTCAATATTCTTATCGATAGAGTTTGCGTCGTGGATTCGACGTGGCATCGTGGATTCGGTGTGCTAAAGGTGTTTCGTGGATTCGAAACGTGTGCTCGTGGATTCGAGTGGCGTTCGTGGATTCGAACGTGTGCAGTGGGCGTGCAAAATCGGTGGAGCGCGAGGTCCAAGAAATTGAAGGAGGGGTTAAATCCGTGGAGACGGTAATCACCTTGTTATTCTTCTTTTCTTAGGGATTGTTATTGCGCGGATATCCAACCGGTCAGCGCAAGGTCCGAAGAAGCTGAAGGAGGGGTTTGAGTCCGTGGAGTCGGTAATCACCTTGTTATTCTTCTATTCTTAGTGGATTGTTATTGCGTGTTGGTCCCGTGGTTTTTCTCCTGGATTGGAGTTTCCACGTAAATCTCGGTGTGTTGTTTTTATTTTCCGCATTGGTTTTTATTTTGCACTGAGATTTGGTTTTATAAGTATTACACCTATTCACCCCCCCCTCTAGTTGTTTGATAGTACCTATTTAGATCCTTTGGGATTCATAACTCTACAAATGTGTTATTTAGTATCGATTTTCGATGACCGTTTATTTTAGATATTACATATTATCGTTCCACTTTAAATGCTACCTATTATCGTACCTTAGATGCTACATGTTATCGCTGCACTTTAGTAGTTAGGTGTTATCATACTCCTGACATTACGTGTTGCTACTTTATCTTCGATTATACTTGTTAGTAGAGTACCTTGATTACACATGTTATTATCTTACTCTTGTTCCGGAAAAGCGCACCCTTCGCGGTGGCCAAACCGCGGGTGCGCGTGTTGAGCGCACCCTTCGCGGTGGCCAAACCGCGGGTGCGCGTGTTGAGCGCACCCTTCGCGGTGGCCAAACCGCGGGTGCGCGTGTTGCAGCCTCGAGCACAGTAGCCACAATGCATGAACAAGAGTAAGATAATAACATGTGTAATCAAGGTACTCTACTAACAAGTATAATCGAAGATAAAGCAGCAACACGTAACGTCAGGAGTATGATAACACCTAACTACTAAAGTGCAGCGATAACATGTAGCATCTAAGGTACGATAATAGGTAGCATTTAAAGTGGAACGATAATATGTAATATCTAAAAAAAACGGTCGTCGGAAATCGATGCTAAATAACACATTCAACCCACCTGTCGCTAGTAGAAAACCACGCTCGGCTCCCCGCGTCCCGGCGCGCTCCCCGAAGCTGCAAAACGGGAACCCCGGGCGGGGAGGTCAAGAACCTTTAAACGCAAATTAAAGAAAAACCCCAACACCAACCGGCCTCTGACGGCAGCGACCAAACCCCCGCGCGCCGCCGTGCTGCCCGCGCGGCGCCCCCGCATGCGCGGGCTGCCCCGCGCGGCGCCCCGCATGCGGGGGTATCAGAGAGTTCTTTCAATCACAACAGTTAGTGTCGACATCCGTGGGAACACCTCACTTGCCTACACATGAATGAAATGGGTAGGGCATAGGACTGTAGAACGTGAGTGGTCGAGGGGGGGGAAAATGTTGATTCCTTTCTCTCACTTTATGTTTGTTGTTAGTAGGGTAGTCTAAAGTTGACTCTTGTGATGTGTGACAGACATGGCCCGTACTAGATCATCGGCCGGGGACGCAGAGGCAGACGCGACGACGTCGACGGCCGCGGAGAACCAGCTCCTGCGGCAGCAATTGCGGGAGATGGCGGGGAATCTGGCAAACCTCACGGAGCACGTGCGTCAGTTGACGCAACAGCAGCAGGCCGCGACGGTGACGGTCGCCCCGGTTCCTCCACAGGGGCCGACAGCACCGGCCGCGGTACCACCGACAGTGCCACCGCCGGCGGCGGCTACGGGACCGGCGCCGGGGACAACCAGCAGGGTCACTCTGGAGGAGACAGTGGTCACACCTATCCCTACCGTGGCTGCCGCCGCCGCGAGGGAGGGGACGGTTGTGATGACCGAGCGGGATCGGGTGCGGGCCAACCTGAAGGACTTCAAGAAATACGACCCACCCACGTTCGAAGGGGACACGACTGATCCTTGGGTCGTCGAGAAATGGGTGGGGTCGATGGAGAAACTTTTTGAAGACTTACTCATGGAGGATGACGAGCGGGTTCTCCTAGCAGTCCACTGCTTGGAGGGGAACGCCCGCTTGTGGTGGAAGACGGTACGCCCCGATCCTGCTAAGGGTATCGCGCTTCCGTCCTGGGCAACTTTCAAACAGGAGCTGTTCGGGGCCTTTTTCACCAGCAGTGTCAAGAAAAAGTTGGAGAATGACCTAAACCATATCCAGCAGGGGAACCGGACGGTCATGGAGTATCAACGGGAGTTCGTCCGGCTAGCAAACTGCGTCCCGTTCGTCATAAGGGACGAGGCCCACAAGGCGCAACTCTTTGTGGATGGCTTGCGGAGCAATATCTTCGAGGTGGTGCAAGCAGCCGAACTGCACACCTTCCAGAAAGTGGTCGACAGAGCCACTACGGTGGAGCGGGGTTTTGCGGTCACCCGCGCCAGAAGGGAGAACTCGGCGCGGCTGGAGGACCGGAAGCGGCAACAGCAGAACTCGCGGGGAGGCTCTTGGAGTGGAAGCGGGGCCCCCAAACGGTGGAGGCCACAGGCGGGGCCCCGGAGCGCGCCAGCAGGAGGGCCGAGGCCGGGGAATAGGCCTTGTGTTATATGCGGGGGAGGACACATTCCGGGAGAGTGCCCCCAAAGAGGCGACCACTGCTTCAGGTGCGGCAAACGGGGGCACTTCGGCCGCAACTGCCCCTTAGGCGGGGGATCTGCGTCCTCTGCAGCTTCTACGCCCACGCCACAGCTCTCAGGGCGGGGGAAAGCTCCTATGGCGTCGACGTCTAGACCCCCTGCACCACGGCGCGAGGAGGACAGGCAGCCACAACCAGGCGGGAGAGTTTTCTCAATGACACGCCAGGATACAGATCCGTCGGAAGATGCACTTGCAGGTATTACTTCCGTTTCAAATTCCCGTGCTAGAACTCTTTTCGATACCGGAGCAACACACTCGTTCATTTCTCGTGATTTCGTATTTATGCATGATCTCGAGGAGGCACCCCTCCAAACTTTCTTGACAGTTCAAACGGCGGGAGGGACGTTGGAGGCGGTCAGCTTTGTGGCCGCCTGCCCGATTATGCTAGGGCGGCTGGCATGCCCTGGGGATTTGGTGGTAATTCCCCTGAGGGAGTACGACGTGGTGTTGGGCCTGAACTGGCTCACGAGGTACCAAGCACTCATTGATTGCGACAAGCGACAGCTGCGACTACAGGAACCGGGCTTCCCCGAGCATGTGTACATCATGGGCAAGAGCATCTCCTTCCCAGCGATTATTTCAGCGGCGCGGGCCAGAAGATTGGTTGAGGGAGGGTGCGTGGCCTATTTAGCATCGGTGGATTTGGCTACCCGACCCCCGACGGCGCTTACAGATGTCCCAGTGGTGAGGGACTTCCCCGACGTTTTTCCCACGGAACTGCCTGGGATGCCCCCAGAACGGGAGGTGGTTTTCCCTATCGAGCTACTACCGGGCACGCAGCCTATTACGAAGGCGCCTTACCGAATGGCCTTCGCAGAGCTGAAGGAGCTTAAGGCACAACTCGAGGACCTTTTGGACAAAGGTTTCATCAGACCGAGTGTGTCGCCCTGGGGCGCACCGGTACTTTTTGTGCGGAAGAAAGACGGAAGCCTACGTCTCTGCATTGACTACAGGGGAATAAACAAAGCTACAGTAAAGAATAAGTACCCCCTGCCCAGAATAGATGACCTCTTCGACCAGCTGAGGGGGGCGACGGTCTTCTCCAAAATCGATCTGCAATCGGGCTACCACCAACTCCGGGTTCGGGACGAGGACATCCCGAAGACTGCTTTCCGGACCCGGTATGGCCACTACGAGTTCACGGTTATGCCCTTCGGACTCACGAACGCCCCCGCAGTCTTCGTGGACATGATGAACCGGATCTTCAGACCCTTCCTGGATCGATTCGTGGTGGTCTTCATCGACGACATATTGATTTATTCCACTACCGATGAGGAGCACGAGGACCATTTGTGAACGATCCTCCAAACTCTCAGAGAGCAGGAGCTGTTTGCTAAACTCAAGAAGTGTGAGTTCTGGCTGCGCGAAGTCGGTTTCCTAGGACATGTGATCTCGGCACAGGGAATTGCCGTGAATCCCAAGAAGGTGGAATCAGTGGTCGACTGGCAGCCGCCGACGACGGTGACAGAGGTCCGCAGTTTCCTAGGGTTGGCAGGATATTACAGGCGGTTCGTAGAGGGTTTCGCGAAGATTGCTACCCCTTTAAATCGGTTAACCAGAAAAGGGGAGAAGTTCATATGGACGGCCAAATGCCAGGAGAGTTTTGAGGAACTCAAGAGGAGGTTAACCAGGGCACCAATACTTGTGCTGCCGACACCCGGAGAGGATTATGAAGTGTAGTGCGACACATCGAGGATCGGTCTGGGGGGTGTCCTGATGCAACAGGGGAAAGTGATTGCCTACGCGTCCAGGCAACTGAAGGATTACGAAAAGAACTACCCGATACACGACTTAGAACTGGCCGCAGTAGTCTTCGTTTTAAAACTGTGGAGGCACTATCTCTTTGGAGTCCACTGTAACGTCTTCTCGGATCATCAAAGTCTTAAGTACATCTTTACCCAAAAAGAATTAAACTTGCGGCAGAGACGATGGCTAGAGCTGTTGAAAGATTACGATTTGACGATTCAATACCATCCCGGGAAGGCAAACGTGGTGGCCGATGCCTTGAGCAGGAAAGGGCATCAGGAAGGGGCGTCTAGGAGCGCGATAACGGAGCAAAACCACTTGATCGCGGAGTTCGCACGAATGCAGATGGAGGTGGTGCCAGCAGGCACGGTTATGCGACTTCTAACCTTGGTGGTCAAGCCGGCGTTACTTGAGAAGATCCAGGAGGGACAGCAGACCGACCCGCACTTACAGCGCATACGAGACAAGATTCCCTTGGACCAAGAGAGCGATTTTGCAGTGGAGAACGACGGCACCCTATGGTTCCGCGGACGAATCTGCGTGCCGGAGTCGTCGGAGTTAAAGGGGGAAATCTTGACAGAGGCTTACCGGGACCCTTATGCGGCACATCCAGGGGGCACGAAGATGTACAGAGACCTCAAACAGACCTACTGGTGGCCCAACATGAAGGGGGACGTCACCCGACACGTAGCTCACTGCCTAGTGTGCCAACAGATAAAGGCCGAGCATCAGCGGCCAGCAGGGAAGCAACAGCCGCTACCTGTGCCGGAGTGGAAGTGGGATCAGATCACCATGGACTTTGTCACGGGTTTTTCGCGCTCTCAGCAGGGTCACGACGCGATTTGGGTCGTAGTCGACCGGTTAACCAAGTCAGCACACTTTCTGCCAATTCATACGACCTGGACCCGAGAACGGATAGCTCAAGCTTACATTAGCGAGATCGTGAGACTACATGGAGTGCCGGCATCGATCACCTCGGACAGAGACACGCGCTTTGTCTCGAAGTTTTGGCAGAGCCTTCAGCGAGCCATGGGGACCAAACTACAGTTCAGCACAGCCTTCCACCCTCAGACGGACGGACAGTCGGAGCGTGTGATACAAACCCTCGAAGACCTACTTCGCGCCTGTGTGCTAGATTGGGGGATCGGTTGGTCACGCTACCTACCTCTCGTGGAATTCGCCTACAACAACAGCTACCAGGCCAGCATCCAGATGGCGCCCTACGAAGCCTTATATGGAAGGCGCTGCCGATCCCCAATTTGTTGGGACGATTTGGGAGAACGGAAGTTCTTGGGACCCGATTTAGTGGAGGAAACGGAAGAGAAGGTATGCCTTATCATGCAGCGCCTGCTGACCGCCCAGAGTCGCCAGAAGAGCTACGCGGACCAAAGGCGCCGCGACTTGGAATTCCAAGTGGGAGAGCATGTTTTCTTGCGGGTCTCGCCGTCCAGAGGAGTCAAGCGGTTCGGGCTAAAAGGGAAACTGAGCCCACGGTTTGTAGGGCCTTTCGAGATTTTGGAACGCGTCGGCCCAGTGGCGTACCGCCTTGCCCTACCACCAAACCTCGACCTAGTCCACGACGTCTTCCACGTTTCGATGCTCCGTAAATACCTCTCCGATCCATCTCATATCCTGGATGTCGCTATACTCGACCTTAAAGAAGACCTAAGCTTCGAGGAAACCCCCGTGAGAATCCTGGCAAGGGAAAGCAAATCACTGTGAAATCGAACCATCCCCTACGTGAAGGTACTCTGGAGCAACCACGAGGAGCGAGAAGCAACATGGGAGCTGGAATCGAAGATGAGGGAGAACTACCCGAACCTGTTCACCACCATCCGGGTTTGAGTTTCGAGGACGAAACTCATTTTTAGAGGTGAGTGGTGTGATAACCGCGGATTTATTTTACCTTTCTGGGCTTTCTGTTGTTTTTATTGAACCGTTCTGTTGACAATAGGGGTCCGAGGGTAACTTTTCCTTGTTTTCTGGGCAGACGATCGGGGCTCGCGGGTATTTTTGGTTAATAAAGCTCGCGAAACGGAGACCGGCGGTGCAATCGGTTTTGGATTCCGACCCCCGGATATCCGAGAATAAATTCCGGAAGTTGGTACCGTAGCCCAGGTGACATACACAATTACCGGGGCAGACCGAACTCTGGTCCGCAATCAGATCGATTCTAGTCGATCAGTTTGAGGTATGGGATTTAAAGACCCCTTTTTCCTGTCGCTCGAGTGGTTAAATTTTAATTTGGGGTCCAAAATCCACTACGCCCAAACGACTAACTAGTCGGCCTTGGGAATCAGGTCTTTCTAAACCCTCGCCCTTCCCATCGGTCGGCGTGGAAGATAAGAGATTGATCGCCTCCCCGCAAAGATCCGACGAACGCGAAGAGGACGATCCCTCTCCTTCGCCCGGTACTGACGAAAACAAGGTGAGCCGTGCTTTCGTTTTCTTTCCTTGTCTTTTCTCGTTACGAACGAGGGGGGGGGGGGTGGGGGGTTTCTTGATTCGTCGGAGATCGAAGGAGAGGGGCGAGCCACCCGCACGCGGAGCGCCGCGCGGGGCAACCCGTGCATGTGGGGGCGCCGCGCGGGGCCCGCGCATGCGGGGCGCCGCACGGGGCTGCCCGCGCATGCGGGGGCGCCGCGCGGGGCACCCGCATGCGGGGCGCCGCGCGGGGCACCCGCATGCGGGGCGCCGCGCGGGGCACCCGCATGCGGGTCGCCGCGCGGGGCAGCCCGCGCATGCGGGGGCACCGCGCGGGGCAGCCCACGCATAAGGGGGCACCGCGCGGGGCACCCGCATGCGGGGCGCCGCGCGGGGCAGCCCGCGCATGCGGGGGCGCCGCGCGGGGCAGCCCGCGCATGCGGGGGTGCCGCGCGGGGCACCTGCATGCGGGGCGCCGCGCGGGGCAGCCCGCGCATGCGGGGGCGCCGCGCGGGCAGCACGGCGGCGCGCGGGGGTTTGGTCGCTGCCGTCAGAGGCCGGTTGGTGTTGGGGTTTTTCTTTAATTTGCGTTTAAAGGTTCTTGACCTCCCCGCCCGGGGTTCCCGTTTTGCAGCTTCGGGGAGCGCGCCGGGACGCGGGGAGCCGAGCGTGGTTTTCTACTAGCGACAGGTGGGTTGAATGTGTTATTTAGCATCGATTTCCGACAACCGTTTATTTTAGATATTACATATTATCGTTCCACTTTAAATGCTACCTATTATCGTACCTTAGATGCTACATGTTATCGCTGCACTTTAGTAGTTAGGTGTTATCATACTCCTGACGTTACGTGTTGCTGCTTTATCTTCGAATATACTTGTTAGTAGAGTACCTTGATTACACATGTTATTATCTTACTCTTGTTCATGCATTGTGGCTACTGTGCTCGAGGCTGCAACACGCGCACCCGCGGTTTGGCCACCGCGAAGGGTGCGCTTTTCCGGAAAAGCGGTCTATGACCTGTGTATACCCACGAGGTGACGTAGTGGGGCCCATTATTAGTTGTGGGGTTTGAGGCGCCGAGGTGCGAGCGGTGCGACCCGTCGGTTTAGTTGTCCGACGTGGTCGGGTTTCTGCAGGTACGGTATGGGCCGTCGGTTTAGTTGTCCGACGTGGCCGGGCATTGCAGGATACAGGTGTACAGGTTGCCTCTCCACCTTGAGAGGGTGGTTGCTCCGGTTATCTTCACGGTTTGTTTTATTATATTCTCCTGCTCTACTATTTTTACGTCACTGACTTCCCACTTCGTGACAGGGTTCAGACGGGGGGAGAGGTAGGCGGCGGTGAGGACGGGACAGGAGCAGCTGGGTCGCTGGGGACCCGGGACTGTATTTCTTCTTTCATTCTTGCATTTCATTTACATTGTAGTTATGTGAGAGGTTCTCGATACCCTCGTGGGGTCGGCCTGGATGTCGGTATGGGTTGCATTTAGTTATCCTCTTATGCGTTACTCTTCATTTTATTTCTGTTGGCCATTTGAAATGAAAAAGGCAAAAGCCAAAGAAAAGATTGCGAAAACCGTTTTTAAAATCTAAGGGTCGTGTGGGCACTGGTTTCAAAACTCTGTGGATTTATGGATTGCGAAATAGATTTCAAAACTTGGGTGTCGGGTGGGCACCGTTTTCAAAACCTTGTGGTTTTATGCTGATTTCGAAACTCGCTTTCAAAACGTAAGCGCCGGGTAGGCGCTCTTTTAAAACTGTGGATTTATCCTTTCCAAACTGATCGGCCATACGTTTTAAATAAATTAGAATGCTGGTTGTATGTTTAAAACTGTTGTGATTGAATGGTTGTGTATGTTTGGAATATGTACTGAACGCCACGCCGTGCATATACTGGGGAGGCTCTGTCCGTTTACAGAGTGATCCTGTATGTGTGGCGGGTATGGGCATGCGCCGGGGAAGAGGGGTTCTCTTTTATCGAAAAAAAAATTTATACGTCGAATGTTGGACTTTTGTGAATCGTTTCCGCTAAAACAAACCCCCGGGGCGTGACAGATTAAATTTAATCTGTCACGCCCCGGGGGTTTGTTTTAGCGGAAACGATTCACAAAAGTCCAACATTCGACGTATAAATTTTTTTTTCGATAAAAGAGAACCCCCGGGGCGTGACACTTCACCAACAGCGTCAAAAAGAAACTGGAGGACGACTTGAACCATATCTAGCAGGGGAGCAAGACAGTTATGGAATATCAGCGCGAATTCGTGTGATTGGCAAATTGCGTCCCTTTCGTCATAAGGGACGAAGCCCACAAGGCGCAACTTTTCGTGGATGGATTACGAAGTGATATCTTCCAAGTGGTACAGGCAGCCGACTTGCACACGTTCCAGAAAGTGGTCGACCGGGCCACTGTGGTTGAGCGCGGGTTCGCAGTTACACGCGCTAGAAGGGAGGCCCCGGCGCGGCACGAGGATAGGAAGCGGCAACAACAGTACTATGGGGGAGGTTCTTCCAGTGGGAGCCGACCCCCCTAAGCGGTGGAGACCACAGTCAGGATCTCGGAGCGCACCTGCGGGAGGACCGAGGCCGGGGGACAGGCCTTGTGTAATTTGCGGGGGGGCACACCATGTGTTAGATTGCCCCCAGAGAGTCGATCATTGCTTCCGCTGCGGCAAGCAGGGGCACTTCCGCCGCAACTGCCCCCTAACCTTGGGACCAGCCTCCTCTGCCGCATCCACGCCTTCGCCACAGTTTTCCGGGCGGGGGAAAGCTCTTTTGGGGTCAACCTCTAGGCCCCCGGCATCGCGGCGCGAGGAGGAAAGGCAGCCTTAATCGGGCGGGCGAGTTTATTCAATGACCCGCCAAGAGACAGACCCGCCGGAGGACGTGCTTGCAGGTATTACTTCTGTTTCAAATTCCCGTGCTAGAACCCTCTTTGATACTGGAGCAACACACTCGTTCATTTCTTGTGACTACGTGTTTATGCATGACCTTGGGGAGACACCTCTCCAAAGCCGAATGACGGTCCAGACGGCGGGTGGGACACTGGAGGCGACCAGTTTGGTGGCCACCTGCCCGATTAAACTAGGGCGACTGCCTTGCCCTTGGGATTTGGTGGTAATTCCCCTGAAGGAGTACGACGTTGTATTGGGCATGGATTGGCTCTCAAGGTACCAAGTGCTTATCGACTGCGAGAAGCGGATGGTGCAACTACAAGAACCAAGTTTCCCTAAAAATGTGTATCTGGCGTGCAAGAGCACCTTCTTCCCAGCGGTCATTTCAGCGGCACGGACCAGGAGACTGGTAGAGGGTGGGTGTGTGGCCTATTTGGCGTCTGTGGACTTAATCGCCCGACCCTCGGGGACACCGTCAGACATCCCAGTAGTAAGGAATTTTCCCGATGTTTTCCCGACGGAGCTGCCCGGGATGCCCCCTGAGCGGGAGGTGGTGTTCCCTATCGAACTTCTACCGGGCACGCAACCTATTACGAAGGCGCCGTACCGAATGGCTTTCGCGGAATTGAAGGAGCTTAAGGGCAACTGGAAGGGGGATCCGTATGCGCGATGACCGAGCAGAGCAGCTTGATCGCGGATTTCTCACGACTGAGGTTGGAGGTGGTGCCAACGGGCACGGTTGCGCAACTTCTAGCTTTGGTGGTCAAGCCGACGCTGCTCGAGAAGATCCGGGAAGGACAACAGACCGACCCTCACTTGCAGCTCGTTCGAGACAGGATCTCCCTGGACCAGGGAAATAATTTTTCAGTGGAAGGCAACGGCACCACACGGTTCCGCGGGCGGATTTGCGTGCCAGATTCGTCGGAATTGAAGTGGGAAATTCTGGCAGAAGCACACCGCGCCCCTTATGCGGCGCACCCGGGAGGCACGAAGATGTACCGGGACCTCAAGCAGACCTTCTGGTGGCCCAAGCTGAAAGGGGATGTGACACGACATGTAGCTCACTGCCTGGTGTGTCAACAGATAAAGGCGGAGCATCAACGACCGGCGGAAAAGTTACAGCCCTTACCGGTGCCAGAGTGGAAGTGGGATCAGGTTACCATGGATTTCGTCACAGGGTTTCCACGCTCACAACAGGGCCACGACACGATTTGGGTCATAGTGGACCGGTTAACCAAGTCAGCACACTTCCTGCCCATTCACACAACCTGGGCCCGAGAGCGGTTGGCTCAAGTCTACATCAGCGAGATCGTGAGACTGCATGGGGTACCGGCATCGATCACCTCGGATAGAGACACGCGCTTTGTCTCGAAATTTTGGCAGAGTCTGCAGCGGGCCTTGGGGACCAAACTACAGTTCAGCACGGCCTTCCACCCCCAGACGGACGGACAATCGGAGCGAGTGATTCAGACTCTCGAGGACCTACTGCGAGCCTGTGTACTTGACTAGGGGGTCGGTTGGGCGCGCTACCTGCCCCTCGTAGAATTCGCCTACAACAACAGCTACCAGGCCAGCATCCAGATGGCACCCTACGAAGCCTTATACGGGAGGCGCTGCCGATCCCCGATCTGTTGGGACGACTTGGGAGAACGGAAGTTCTTGGGACCCGACTTGGTGGAAGAGACTGAAGAGAAGGTGCGCCTCATCAGACAGCGCTTACTGACCGCCCAGAGTCGACAAAAGAGCTACGCGGATCGGAGACGCCGCAACCTAGAGTTCCAGGTGGGAGAACACGTGTTTTTCCGGGTCTCGCCGTCCAGAGGAATCAAGCGGTTCGGGTTGAAGGGCAAGCTGAGCCCACGGTTTGTGGGGCCGTTCGAGATCCTGGAGAGCATTGGCCCAGTGGCTTACCGCCTTGCCCTACCACCGAACCTCAACCGGGTTCACGACGTGTTCCACGTTTCGATGCTCAAGAAATACCTCCCCGACCCATCGCATGTTCTGGACGTCTTGACACTCGAACTGAAGGAGGACCTAAGCTTCGAGGAAACCCCAGTGCGAATCCTAGCAAGGGAGAGCAAGACACTACGAAACCGAGCCATCCCCTACGTGAAAGTGCTCTGGAGCAACCACGAGGAGCGGGAAGCGACGTGGGAGCTGGAGGCAAAGATGAGGGAGGGCTACCCCAATCTCTTCACGGCAAACCAGGATTGAGTTTCGGGGACGAAACTCGTTTTTAAGAGGTGAGTGGTGTAGTAGCCGCTGGTTTAAAATGTTTAGGATCTTTTAATCTTGGGTTCTAATGATTTTTGGTGCACCGCTTTTCGCTTCGGGGGTCCGGAGGGTGAGCTAATATTTCTTTGTTTCCGGGCAGACCATCGGGGCTCGCGGGTATTTTTACACAATAAAGCTCGCGAAACGGAGATCGGCGGCGCGATCGGTTTTGGATTCCGACTCCGGAATCTCCCAGAGTAAATTCCGGAAGGCTGCTAGCGGCTCAGGTGATCAACACGGTTTTCAAGGCGAACCGGACCCTGGTTCACACCCGACCTGTTAAGTCTTTTTGTTTTGGTGTTGGGTTCATCCCCATTTCTCATTTGGATCGCTCAGTTTAACTCACGTTTTGGGGAACAGGGTTTGACTTATTTCTCAACACCTCCCACCCTAGGCGTACGCTACCCCGAGCGCGGACGAGGAACCGACTCCCCCAACCCTACTCCTTCCCACCGATCGCGTGGAGAACCAAGGCGGCGCGACCGAGGAGAGGGAAGAACGACGACACACCCTTCGATACCGGGCACGCAAGAACGGGATGATCCTCCCCTCGACCAACCTTAGCCGACGAAACCGAGGTGAGCATAATTTAGGGTTCTTGATTTATTGATCTCTTAGTTTCTTGTTCTTAGCAAACAGGGGGGGGGAGGGCGAAGTCGTCGCCGGATTCCAGCGCGTGCGGAGCCGCGCATGCGGGCGGCGCGGCCGCACGGGCCGCGCGGGGCCGCGCGCGCGCGCGCGCAACCCGCATGCAGGCGGCACCTGTAGGGTTTTATATATTAAGGATCCACACGGATCTAAATAGGTACTATCAAACAACTAGAGGGGGGGTGAATAGGTGTAATACTTAAAAACAAATCTCAGTGCAAAATAAAAACCAATGCGGAAATAAAAAATAGCACACCGAGATATACGTGGAAACTCCAATCCAGGAGAAAAACCACAGGACCAACACGCAATAACAATCCACTAAGAATAGAAGAATAACAAGGAGATTACCGACTCCACGGACTCAACCCCTCCTTCAACTTCTTGGGACCTTGCGCTTCACCGATTGCACATCCACTGCACACGATCGAATCCACGAACGCCACTCGAATCCACGAGCACACGTTTCGAATCAACGAAACGCCTTCAACACACCGAATCCACGGTGCTACGTCGAATCCACGACGCAATTCAGCCGATAGGAATATTGGCTTCGATGGTGATCCTTTGCTTAGATTATCATTGAGGAACCTAGAAGAAATCTCTAAGCAAAGACTAGATCAATTCGACAAAAGATAGATCTTGGAAGAACCGCCGAATTGACCTAAAAGAGGCGAAAGAGAAGAACGATAAAAACCAGCCTCTAGTGTTGCTCTCGAGTGTTTCTGAATTGATCGGTAAGTATCGAGAAACCCTAAGTGTCTATTTATAACCCTTGGAAAAAGATAAAAGTCGGTTTAGAAATCTTATCCCGAGAAGGCATTGTGTACCGGTACCAACAAAACGTGTTCCGGTACTCAATGGTGCAAAACACAGATTTTTCTATTGTGTTCCGGTACGCGAGTCTGTGTTCCGGTACGCAATGCAAATTACAGAAAATTCTATGTCGGGTTTGAGGAACTCAAAGTGTGGTTTCGGTACTCAATGTAAAAACTGATTTTTCCAAGATAAGCTTTATCCAAAACAAACCTAGTACCGGAATCCAAACTTAAAATAAGTTGTAAGTTAAAACCAAGTTCCTAAAACCAAGTCTAAACCGAGTTTCAATAATTTCCTGTTTCCAATGGTTATAAATGAACTTAAATCACCATGATTTAATTAATCATACCTAAGAGTTATCTTGAGCTCATGTTGAATCTTCATTGAGTCTTCGAAAGCAGATTTGACAATTTGATCCCTTTAAGACTCCGACTCAACTCACCGACTCAACTCACGAAATATGCCAACACAAAAAGCCGTAACAATCTCCCCCTTTGGCAATTTCATGACAAAACCCAAAAATACATAAAAGCGCTCAAGTCACTCATCTTAGACCAAAAATTCGAAATTCAATGTTATCACCAAACCATTGATTTTCTTTGCGTGAAAGATCCAATAAATACAAAATACATTTGAACCAAACAGTCCTAGAACATACTCTATGACTTAGGACTTGGAGTCTTAAAGTGATGTAATTCCTGCAAAACAAAACTCCAAACAAAATCAAACGTTAGTCGTTAGAATTTAAAATCCTATATTTGATTCGTCTTCCATTTGGTTCTTTTATTTTTCCGGCTCTTTTGTTTAGAAGCTATTTTCTTTATCTCCCCCTATCTTGAGCATCATCACTGTTCTCACTGTTCTCCCCTCATATTTGTTCTGTTCTCCCCTTTTTTATGATATGTCCATCATTTTCGTTCTCCCCCTTTTTGTCACAAATTGTCAAACAGTTAATCCAGATAAAGAGAAACATACTAAAAGGACAAGTTCTTAGTTATAAGACAATTAAAGTTCTTGTTTATCACAAAGTGAAAAGAAACTGAAAAACCAAAAACAAGAAGTAAGAAGTCACTCGTCCTCATTTGAATCATCAAAATCAATGCAACAAATCTCTTGATCTTGATGAAAAACCCCTTAGAGAAGTTTTAGAGAGAGAGAGGGAGGGTTTTGAAATAGGAGAGATGAAATAAACCTTATGAGTTCCGGAATATAAAGAAATCCAGATCAAGTACCGGTACTAATAAATCGCGTACCGGTACGCAGTGCAATTCCTGAAAAACCTTCGTTCGGGTTCCGGATTGAAAACTTGTCTGATCCGGATCTGCAAATTTAGTTCCGGTACTAAACATGGAGTACCGGTACTCAAGTGAAAACCTGAAAATTTCATGTTCGGGTTCCGGACTGGGTTTTCTGATCCGAAATCTTGGTTCCGGTACTAAAAAGCAGGTACCGGTACACCAGAGCCAAAAAGCAAAAATTTCTTGAAACAAATCCAAATTTTGAAATCTTTTCAAATACCGATTTGTATTCCATCAAGAAATCAATTTAAGTGCTTTAAACAACAATGAATTCACATAGATGTCATTCAATCCAATTAATTTTACAAAAATTAAAAAGATTTACTCCTAAGTCATGAAAAACAAAGATAAACCATTATAAACCGTTTTTCATATTATATTCATCAAACATAAGTCATCAAAAATAATCTTGAGATCCAAACTCTATCGAGATGTAACGGATTTACAAAGATGACTTACAGAGATTTCCAAATGACATTAATTTTGAATTCTGCCCTTTCAAATTAAGATAAGCACTAAAATACCTAAGGGTGGCTCTTTGAGCATCTTTTAACTATCCCACCTTATACCAACAAGGAGATTGTTCAAAATAAGAACTTTGAATTTAAATCTCCGAATGCTTCAACTAAAAAATCCTCATAAAATACCATCAAGCATCTAAAACATGTGGTAGCTTCACACACAAACCGGATGACCGGGGTGGCAGCTCTTTCCAACATGTGGTGGTAGTTTTCACACTCCTTTCGGATGTAACTCTTTCCACATCTTTTGCACCTCATTTATTACCCTTGAAAATATGCAATCTCTTATGTGAAAGAATTAAATCCCAAATTTTAGTCAGTCGGTTGTCTCATGTTTATCACAATGAATTCACACAACCGAGATAGATTGAGCATCTTAAGATCACACATGATTTCTAAAATTTGATGCTTATAACTATCAAAAACTCCTATAATGGAATATCTTCAAAGATTACGATTATAGAGTAAAGTTGATAATTCATATAAGATTATATTGAAGTGAATGAACGTGAAAGCCCTTTTATTCAATGCACTTGTTCGTTAAAAACCTTTTGTTCAAAAAATAAAACATAAAAACAAAAAGCATTGAAAACATGTAATGCAGAGATTAAGAAAAATATGAAAGAAAAACCAATCAAAGCATTACACACAGTCATAAGCTATTTAGAACATAAGACAAGGAAAGATATCACCTTTCCGAATCCAAAATCGCCGGATCTTGGGTTGTCTTGATTCGTTGTGGCCCGGAGGTAATAGCTTTGACTGTTGGTCCACCTTAGGTCTTTGCCTCGCAATGATCCACTTGTATGATTGATGTTGTGGCTCGGACCTTTGGTGGGTTGAGTAAACTCCTTTGACTTGATGTGTCTTTTGATTCCATTGACTCCGCTCCGTAGATGAAGTTGCCGAAGAATTTTTCTTTCTCTTTTTCGGGCACGTCTTCATCAAGTGTCCTTCAAGTCCACATTGGTGACAAGTTCTTCCTCTCAATTTAGTTGTGGAACTTGAAGCCTTCACAGTTTGGTTCTTTTTAAATCCCAAACCAACCTTGTGACGCCCCAACTTCCCAGGGGGTCACCCATCCTAGAACTACTCTAGCTCTAGCACGCTTAACTCTCATAACCTCTTGGATATTGCTACCATCCAAAATGCTATAGCCGGGTTAGAGATTTAGTCCTATTATATCATTTATATAGAGGACTAATCCAAATTCCGGGGGTGTCACATTCTTCCCCCCTTTAAGCCCTGACGTCCATGTCAGACTCAAGCACACTCACAAGCACCAGGCGATGTGAGACTCGTCTCGCTAGCCTTAGCCGACCTTGTGAGGAGCTGCTGTAGTGTTCTGGTTTTTCCCATGCAACTTTCCGATGAATCCATTGTGTAGAACACCTAGTGTTGGTGTGTCTGGCCCATGGTGCATCAAAGGGGTGCCACAGATGGACTTTGTGAGACTTGGATAGCTGATTTGGCCTTCGGCTGCATTTGCCGAATTTTAGAAAAGGTTTTGGGCCAATCTGAGGTTGGATTTGGATTCAGCGCGGAAAAACGCTTGAAAACGGCTATTTGCTTGTTAAATTTGGAGTCCGGATGACCAAATGCGGGCTTCCGGAAGTTTTCGGGGTTTTTCGGTGCATGGGGGAGCCTCGTGGACCGGCCTGAGCCACGTGGCGGCCTATTATTGGCCGGCTCACGCAGCTCGGTCCACGGGGTAGCGCGGCGGTGCATGGGCCGCGGGCGGGTGACACGTGGCGCGCCCTGATAGGCCGGCGCACGCGGCATGGCTCACCGGGTTTGCGGGGTTGCGGTGGACCGGGCGCAGGACACGTGGCGGCTTCGGATTCGTCGGCCCACGTGGACGCGGTCCACGGTGCGCGGGGGGGGGCGCCTCGGTACTGTGCGTGCACAGTGGCGCCAGGCGGGGCGGTCGGCCGCACTCGAGTGCGACACGTGTCGCCTCGCGGTTGGGCGGCCGTACCTACCCCCGCTGACCGCGAGGGGACACGCGGCACTCGGCGACCGCGGGGAATTGCTGTCCCCTGTTTGGGGGTGACGTGGCCGCTCCTGGGTGTTTCGGGCGCGTCGGACAGGAAGCATGCAACCGGGTTTCCGGGCGCAGTGCGCCCGAAAGTTGCGCCCGAAAACCCGGCCCGTCAGCTTAGTGGGCTGGGCCTATAAATAGCTCCCCCCATTCGTCTTGTAGGCTTTTTGGACCCTATTTTCGCTGGGCTTTCTTCAGAGAAATTTCTCCTCCCTCAGTGCACTACCCTTTGGAGAACTTTGAGGATTTTTGGAGGCACTCTTCCCGAGGTTCACCATTTTACGGCGCGGCGCGACGCTTGTTTCCCGGCGATCTTCTTCGCCCCTTCTCAGTGTTTGGACTCCTCCGACTCACCCCGACATCGGATTTCGCCGATTCTTGCGCCGTTGGACTCACGACAGGTAGGACTTCAACTCCTGTGTTTTAAGGTTCCTCGATTTCCGTGCTGATCTTGGAGTTTTCTGAGCACCCATTTGACCCATTTTTCGTCACGGACTTTTGGACAGCACCGCAGTGTTCTTGCCGTATCTTTTCGCTCGGACGTCGGATCGAGGCGATTCAAGAGGCAATTTTCATCTACACTTCGCAAGGAGTCTCCTGGATTTTTCTCAGATTTTTCAAGTTTTTGGCCGAGGGTGAGAATCTCCTTTTTCTGTGGTTCTTTGTTACAGAAATTTGGTACAGTTTGGATTGGGATGTTTCCCTTGTCGGATTTTTATCTCAGCGTAGGAAACTCCGAATTGGGCGTGCAGGTACTCGTTTCGACGGGCTTGTCGCGAGGATCGCGACAGTATTTTCCTTGGATTTTTCTGGGCATTTTTCGCAGGTAAAAATTGGTGAATTCTGGACTGTGGTATTAAGGGACAGATTCTGGGAATTTTGAATGTATAGCTTATGTGTTTTCCTTTGGGGTATTTTTGTACAGACTGGTGGGGAGTTTTGGACTGAGCTTGGATTCCGCTTTTGGGAATTGGGATTAGCGCTCGAGGTGGGTGATGTTGTAAACCTCTTATTTGGGATTTATCACTAGGCCTATTAGAATGCTCTTGATTATGCTGTTAGTAAATCTGTGAGATGGACCTAGCATGCTTGTATGAAATCCTGATATCTTCGTTGATAATCGCATTGTTAGAAAACTACAAGTTAATTAATGGTGAGTCCATGCTTTGAACATGTAGTAGAATTACTTGGAATTTATGCTAAATCCCTATCTTGTTGATTGATTAAATGAAAGGCTGAGGTATGTGGTTAGAGTACTTAAATTGGTTCATCAAGATAATGACTTTTGCATGCTTGAATGGTCACCTAGATAGGCCACCTTTTTCTGCTACACTATCATGCTGGAATTGACTTAGGAGAAACCATGTTGCATTCTTTCTTCAGTCACTTAGACATAGGGGATATTATGCTCGGGTTAGAGCAGGGGTTGGGTTAGTGTAGTCAGATACTTGGGTTTCGGGGAGAGGGTTTTGGGCTTCCTTTGGGAGACGGTACTTTTCCTTATAGAGCGGAGTGCGCGATTTGCAGACTTGAGACCCTGGGACTCCTGTCCCATATCGGTGTGATGCGTAGGCTGGCATACCCGATTTGGCAGACATTGAGAACCCTACCCCTTATCGGTGCTATGTGTAGGCTGGCATACCCGATTTAGCAGACCTTGAGACTCCTGTCCCATATCGGTGTTATGCGTAGGCTGGCATACCCGATTTGGCAGACATTGAGACTCCTATCCCACACCGGTGTTATGCGTAGGCTGGCATACCCGATGTGGCAGGCTTCGATTTTCTGATGCATACATTTAGCTATCTTTAGCTGGGCAGGTAGAGGCATATTAGTGGTAGCTTTTATCAGGAGTCATACTCTTAGTTACCGCATTTATTCTTTTAGCCTCTTGTAGACCTAGTGGGCAGGTAGGAGTTTTGTGTTGAGGTTTACCCACTAGGGGAGGCTACTGTCTTTATAGTAGTACTGACCCCCCACTATTTTTCCCTTTTCTTGTCCCCTTTGTTTTGCAGAGTCATCTGCCGGAGTTGCGGGGCCTTCCTCCCAGGATCGAGGTAAGAGGATCGCCGACTAGATAGCTGCTACCCCGAGCTCGAGTTTTGTAGTTTTGTTGTGTCCCCTGTACTCTCAGACGGTTGTATTTTCTTTTATTTTGGGTCTGGCTGCGGCCAGCTGGTTGTATTTCACTTCGTGAGCTGGGAGAGACATATGTATATTCTTGAGAGTTTATTGTACTTTTATTTCCAGCATTTGTCTGAGATGTACTAGTTTCAGTTTAGCTCTGTTTTATGCTCTAGCATTATTTCTTTATATCTGGGCAGGTTACCAGCGCTTCGTGTACACGGGAAATACCGTGTGCACGGCGGGTCTGTGGACGAGCCCGGGTTCTGGTTTACACCCGGGGCGTGACAGCTGCACTCCACTCACAACGGTCATTAGCCGGGGAGCCTCGCTCTACCCGCTATATAACCCTGGCTCAGCCGAGACTCATCTCACATTTCCGGCTGGTGAAAGGCTCTGATACCAACTGTGACGCCCCACTTCCCAGGGGGTCACCCATCCTAGAACTACTCTAGCTCTAGCACGCTTAACTCTCATGTTCCTCTTGGATCTTGCTATCATCCAAAATGCTATAGCCGGGTTAGAGATTTAGTCCTATTATATCATTTATATAGAGGACTAATCCAAATTCCGGGGGTGTTACATTCTTCCCCCCTTTAAGCCCTGACGTCCACGTCAGGCTCAAGCACACTCACAAGCACAAGGCGATGTGAGACTCGTCTCGCTAGCCTTAGCCGACCTTGTGAGGAGCTGCAATCCACTCACAACGGTCATTAGCCGGGGAGCCTCGCTCTACCCGCTATATAACCCTGGCTCAGCCGAGACTCATCTCACATTTCCGGCTGGTGAATGGCTCTGATACCAACTAATCTGTCACGCCCCGGGGTCGAAACTGCGACCCGGGCTCGCCAACAGATCCGCCACCTATGCCAAACCCGCATAGGCGAAGCGTCCTACCTGCAAAAAGAGCTACAACTAACAGATATCAGAGCTAAAAGATAAAACTGCTATAGAAATAAAATCAACCACTGTACAACAGAAGATAAAACAACAAGGTCCATCTCCCAAAAATGATAATCATACAATAACCTCGAGTACAAACTCATAGCTCAACAGGGAGATATCTCAAATAAAACATCAGTGTACCAGCTCTCAATACATCATATCCTCACTACATCAGTCTCTCAAAAGAGGAAATAAATACTAATCTACCGACTACACTGAAGATCTCCTCAAGGGGGGGGGGGGGGGGGGGGTACCGCTACTCTCCAATGGGTCAGGATCTAGCTCGCTACTCCCTCACCGCGAACAGCAACCGCAGAAATGGCAACACCCGCCAAGACTCTGCAAAACAAGGGAAAGAAAGGACAAAAGGGGGAAAAACCCCCGACGGGCGTGAGAACTACGCAAAAAGGGAGTTCTCAGTGGGTATCGCCACTAGGCCCGACGATCTGCCCACCAAGACCACTAGAGGCAAAAGATAACTAATGCAGTAAAACTTAAAGAAGAAGCAGAAGAAACTCTATAGCTACCATGCCTCTATCTAAATGCTCAAATGGGGAAACTCTGATAAATATATGCAACACTCGCACACGAGGTGCTCAATCGACCCAATCGAGCTGACTGCCACATCGGGTCCAGTCAAACCTGCGCCCACCTACAACCACCTCCCGCTGACGGGCAGGAATTACGTAGGGCGTCCAAACGGACTAACACGCTATTGAGTAGTGGCTCATGCAGGCTATAGTCATAATCCATGCTTTCTCTCTCAGAACGGATAGACTCAAGATGCTCAACCTCTCACACAATGGTCAAAGAACTCACAACGACCACGGGACCACCGTCAAACCCCGAACGGTTCCCAACAATACCAGCACTGGTCTAAACACAGCTACTAGACTCCACTCGGTCCCCCAGGCACGAGTGTAACAAAAAGTATCTGCCTGAATAAACCCAATCGATAGACCAGTAATCACTGGTACTGCCTGCTCTGCTGTCGAACTCCAGATCTCAATCGCGGGATACAGACCGACTTCGGACCGGTACGGTCGCATCCCAAAGTAAGTAATAGATCGGCATCGAACCGTCCAATCGCACACAAAAGTAAGTAACAGACTGGCATCGATCCGTCCAGTCGCACACTCCGGAGTGGCACTCGAGGGGAGCGACCCACACGAGTAAAGTAACTCTGTCATCATTATCACAAGTATCTCTGTGTCGAGTATCACTGTATAGCAGGACTGGATCACGACTCTGATCAAAGTGGAAAAACTCGTCCACTAAAGGGAAACCCGATCCCTACACGGATACAACAGAAAATGATAAGTGGAAACTCCATCCACTAGAGGAAAGTCTAATACCCAATCTGATACGTCAATAAATATCCGGTCAACCGCCCAATATCCGCGGTTGCCGCAATACCCTGCCGTCCATAACCAAAGTACTATAACCGACCTCCGGTCAACCGCCCAAAGTCCGCGGTCACCGCGAAAACCCTGCCAGCCGCAATCCAGCACAACCCGTCCCTGTCACCAATGTCCCTGCTATACTACCCCAGACCCCTGCCCGCACCCGAGCAACACAGACCGCCTGACTAACAAGAAGGAGAAAGGAATAACATGGTTTCTCCTAAGTCAAGTTCCAATATGTAGTGCAGCAGTAAAAGACGGCCTAACTATATGTCCATACACATATGTCCATACAAGCATGCATTTGTCCTCAAGAAGAATAAAGAAAATAAACCTCATGCCAGAATTAGCAATGACCATACCTGTCCATGATTTTCGATCCATAATCACTCCTTGGAGTAGAACCTGCACATAACTACATAATCCTATCCCATTGTATAAACCAGCCTCATAAAAGGGTTATATGCTAACATGGCATGATAATTAATCATATAGGGTAACCTTGCCTTAGGTAAGCTTCCATTAATCATCAACATAAATGTCTGATTAATACCATTGTCATAATATGAATAACTAACTTGCAATTCCCATAAATCAACATTGTTAAGCTTACCAATCAATCCCAGGTATTGTACCCTACACCTGCATGCAATTCTAACATATAGAGTTAGAGAACCGTCCACCGGTTCTCGGAACAAAGCACCCACCTGAAAAGCTGACTGTCCAACACCCTGTCAAAAGCCCAACCTGTCCCAAATCCCCAATACCTGGCTCTGATACCAACTGTGACGCCCCACTTCCCAGGGGGTCACCCATCCTAGAACTACTCTAGCTCTAGCACGCTTAACTCTCATGTTCCTCTTGGATCTTGCTACCATCCAAAATGCTATAGCCGGGTTAGAGATTTAGTCCTATTATATCATTTATATAGAGGACTAATCCAAATTCCGGGGGTGTTACATTCTTCCCCCCTTTAAGCCCTGACGTCCACGTCAGGCTCAAGCACACTCACAAGCACCAGGCGATGTGAGACTCGTCTCGCTAGCCTTAGCCGACCTTGTGAGGAGCTGCACTCCACTCACAACGGTCATTAGCCGGGGAGCCTCGCTCTACCCGCTATATAACCCTGGCTCAGCCAAGACTCATCTCACATTTCCGGCTGGTGAATGGCTCTGATACCAACTGTGACGCCCCACTTCCCAGGGGGTCACCCATCCTAGAACTACTCTAGCTCTAGCACGCTTAACTCTCATGTTCCTCTTGGATCTTGCTACCATCCAAAATGCTATAGCCGGGTTAGAGATTTAGTCCTATTATATCATTTATATATAGGACTAATCCAAATTCCGGGGGTGTCACATTCTTCCCCCCTTTAAGCCCTGACGTCCACGTCAGGCTCAAGCACACTCATAAGCACCAGGCGATGTGAGACTCGTCTCGCTAGCCTTAGCCGACCTTGTAGGGAGCTGCACTCCACCTACAACGGTCATTAGCCGGGGAGCCACACTCTACCCGCTATATAACCCTGGCTCAGCCGAGACTCATCTCACATTTCCGGCTGGTGAATGTCTCTGATACCAACTGTGACGCCCCAACTTCCCAGGGGGTCACCCATCCTAGAACTACTCTAGCTCTAGCACGCTTAACTCTCATAACCTCTTGGATATTGCTACCATCCAAAATGCTATAGCCGGGTTAGAGATTTAGTCCTATTATATCATTTATATAGAGGACTAATCCAAATTCCGGGGGTGTCACAAACCTTGCTTGTTTGACCTAATCCGGACATACAATCAAGTTTCTTGGAACCGGTTGAAATCCTTTGTATGTCGGATTTAAGTTGATGAACTTGCTTGGTCAAGGCTTGGTTGGTGACATGAATCTCCCCAAACTGCTTTTCTAGAAAACCAATCTCGTCCATATATGATTTTGCGGTCGTCTCCGATTGGTTTAGCTTTTCTTGGAGGATTTTATTGTTATCCAATAAACGTCCTTGTTCCTCCTCGAGATCATGAAGTTTGATCTTTAAAGCTTGATTCTCGTCTTGAACTTCAAGTCGTTGCTTCCTCAACTTCTTAATATGCTTGGCCATACTCTTTGATTCCGCAAGAAGTTGTTGGTATGCCTCAACGAGTTCTTCTTCGTCCGACTCCCCCTCAATTGATGACTCTCCGCCGGATGTTGATGTTTCATACAAAATCAAAGGAGTAGAGTCAGTAACTAAAGATGATAAGCACAAATTAGAAGAGGGAGTTTGAGAGACATGAAAGGCAACAACTTTTTCCTCTTTACTTGAGGTTGATTCATCGGAAATAGAATCGTCCAAAGTTTTCGCTTGCAAAGCCTTCTTTTTATATGATTTCTTAGAAGGACAATCCGTTGAAATATGGCCGTAGCCTTTGCATCGATAGCATTGGATTTTCCCTTCGAAATCATCTTTTTCTTTAGAAGGTTTTGTAACGCCTTTGAGTTTAGAGGATTTAGAACCCGATGATCCTTTAGATGGTTTCGTGGATGAAGATCCATCGGTTTGATTCTTCCAAAACATCCGACGAAATTTCTTTAAGATCCGCGCCAATTGTTCTTCAAACTCGGCTAAAGAGATTTCAACGTCGGAACTCGATTCGCCATCTTCTTCCTTTGTTGATTTGAATGCAATGCCTATAAGCTTAGAAGAAGACTTGGAAGAAATTTGATTAGTAGGAAAAGTCATCTCATAAGTTTGTAAAATACCTACTAATTCCTCAAATATTACCACTTTCACCCGACATGATAGATGAACCTAAAACCCTCTCTGATACCACTTGTAGGTTTTTATATATTAAGGATCCACACGGATCTAAATAGGCACTATCAAACAACTAGAGGGGGGGTGAATAGGTATAATACTTAAAAACAAATCTCAGTGCAAAATAAAAACCAATGCGAAAATAAAAAACAGCACACCGAGATATACGTGGAAACTCCAATCCAGGAGAAAAACTACGGGACCAACACGCAATAACAATCCACTAAGAATAGAAGAATAACAAGGTGATTACCGACTCCACGGACTCAACCCCTCTTTCAACTTCTTCGAACCTTGCGCTCCACCGATTGCACGTCCACTGCACACGTTCGAATCCACGAACGCCACTCGAATCCACGAGCACACGTTTCGAATCCACGAAACGCCTTCAACACACCGAATCCACGGTGCTACGTCGAATCCACGACGCAATTCAGCCGATAGGAATATTGGCTTCGATGGTGATCCTTTGCTTAGATTATCATTGAGGAACCGTAGAAGAAATCTCTAAGCAAAGACTAGATCAATTCGACAAAAGATAGATCTTGGAAGAACCGTCGAATTGACCTAAAAGAGGCGAAAGAGAAGAACGATAAAAACCAGCCTCTAGGGTTGCTCTCTGTTACGGAATTTGAGTTGGCGTAGTTTCGTGAAAGTCTCAAGTCTTGAAGATTGAAGGTGAAGAAAGTTGGATCATTTAACTCAATCTCAAGAAAGAAGAATTCAAAAGGATCAGGTATGTTTAACTAAAGATTTTGTGTGATCCGAATACTTCTTGTAGTGTAGAAACACTTGGAAGAATCTTTCATTGCATAAAAATCAAAAATTGGACTTGGGACATGTTCAGGATCCGGATCAGGTTGTTCGATCCGGATCCCGAAGGTGGTTCGTTCATACACCAGTTCCATCCGGATCGTAGCCTCTCTTGATCCGGATCCCGAACACTGAGTTTACCATCTTCCTTGAACGATCCGGATCAGGCTTCGCAATCCGAATCCCGAACGTTGATGTTTGGTGAACTGTATGAACGATCCGGATCAAGCACGACGATCCGGATCCCGAACCTTCGTTTTTCTGGAATTGCCTGACTCGTTACGACGATCCGGATCACAGCTAATCCGATCCGGATCGCCGTCCGTAAAATTTCCAGAAATGTTAGGTTTTTGATTCTTATCTCCTTCCTAGGGTTTCTAACCTATAAATAGACCCTATGACTCTTTTTCTAGGGTTAATTCTGGGAAGCCGATAATCCAGATAGCCGTCATTTTCATATATCATCTTATACGGCTCTAGATCCACATATAGAGAAGAAAGGAAATCATTAGAGAATACTCTATGTTTCTTCATCTATATTGATTAGTTTGATTCTAGGTTTTCATACTCACATCTTGAGTTGAATCAAACTAATGAATACTTAGATGGTATTTCCGATCTATCTTTAATCTAAGTATTCGGCGGATCATCACCACCAAAAACAACGATTTACCCCAAAAATCGGCGCGTGGATTCGCGTGTCCTTGTGGATTCAAGGTTCAACCGCTCTCGTGGATTCGGAGCGAGGAACGTTCGTGGATTCGAAGGGTGCTATTGGGTGAAGGCCGTGGACTCGGTCGGACGTCGTGGATTCGACGTTGGACGCCGTGGATTCGGCATTGGGCGCAGATCGTGGATTCGAGAAGCGTCGCGGAGCGAGCGGAGAAGATCCTCTAGGAGCGTATGGAAAAGGTTGAGTCGTAAGTATGTACGGTAAATCACCTTGTACGTGTTTTAATTCTAGTGGATTTCTTCCGTGTTATCGGTCCCGTGGTTTTTTACTCCGGTGATGGAGTTTTCCACGTAAAAATCTTGCGAGTTATTTTTATTTCCGCATTGGGTTTTTATCGCAACGATTTTTGAGTGTTTATACGTTTACACCTATTCACCCCCCTCTAGGTGTTTTTTCCCCTATGTAGATCCTTATTACATATAACCCAACAAGTGGTATCAAAGCGGGAATAGGGTTGTAAACAATGGTTGAAGGTGGAAACATCAACCGACCCCCGTTCTTCGATGGAACAAATTATGCGTACTGGAAAGTGCGGATGAAAGCCTTTTTAATTTCCATCGACGAACGGGTGTGGCAATCAATTGAATGAGGATGGTCTAATCCAACTGAATTTATTGGTGATGTTCACACCTTAAAACCTAGGTTGAAATGGACCAAGGAAGAGTTAGATTCATCTTCTTACAATGGCAAGGGAATTAATGCTATTTTTAATGCCTTATCTCAAACTGAATTCTCTCGCGTCTCGGCATGTGAGACTGCGAAAGAAATCTGGGATGTTCTTCAGGTTACACATGAGGGAACTAACCTCGTGAAGATTCAGAAACTGCAAATGCTTACGAGCAAGTTTGACTCTATCTTGATGGCAGAAAATGAATCTTTCACGGACTACTATACACGATTGCAAGACATCGTAAACTCATGTGCTAACCTGGGAGAGAAGATTCCAGAATTTAAGATTGTAAGAAAGATCTTAAGAACTCTCCCTGAACGATTTCGCCCAAAGGTTACAGCCATTGAAACTATTAAACACCCGGACGAAATACGTGTAGAAGAATTAGTTGGTTCATTACAAACATATGAAATGACGTTTACTACTAACAATTCTTCTGGAAAGGCATCCACTTCTAAGTCTTCAGGTTATGCGTTGAAAACAACTAAGGAAGAAGACGCGGATACATCCTCCTCAGATGATGACGAGAACCTTTCTATGGAGGAATTTGAGAAGCAGCTCGCTCTCTTGACAAGGAAGTTTCGCCGCAACTTTCGAAGGGGTAATTCAAGCAAATCTCCATCCTTCGGAAAGTCGATCAAAGGCAAGGGTACTTCAAGTTACAAGTCAAGAAAGCAAGAGAACTTCTCAAAGGATAAGAAAAGTTCAGAGGGACAACTACAATGCTTCAAATGTCGAGGCTACGACCACATTGCAACGGAGTGTCCCAACAAGTATCCGGCAAAGAAGAAGGCGATGCAAGTCGTCACTTGGGATGACAACTCAACGTCAAATGAGTCGTCTTCAAGTGATGAAGAAAAGAGCTCCACGGCATTCCACGTGTCCATATCTTCACCCTTCATGTGCTTTATGGCAAGTACGTCCGAGTCATTATCCAACTCCACTGTTGAAAAGAATGCAACGGACAATGAATCGGATGATTCGGAAGGTGAAGATTTTGCTTTAGCCTATCACAGACCTTTACGGGATTCAAAGAAACCGGCTAAGCAAAACAAGGGGTTGAGAGGGAGATTGCAGGATCTCGAAGAAGAAGTAAAAAGAGTAACTTCTCTCTCGACCGATCTTGAAGTGGAAAGGGATAATTTGATAAAAGCAAATGTTTCCCTTCAAGAGTCCAATGAGCAACTCGAGAAGAATTATATAGATATGGTGAACAAAGCGAACTACTTCTTGAAGCTCTACGGCGAGGCCCGACGGGAAAAATTGGAAATGACAGAGACCATTTGCCAACTCAAGGATGACTTACAGCAATTTTCTTCTGGAAGGAGTAAATTGGATAAACTTCTTGGTCTTGGTCAAACAAACAAGTTCGGCCTCGGATACAATCGAACTGAAGACAATTTTAGTTCGGTTGGGACAGTCTTTGTGCCTCAGTCGGTATCTCCTCCTCCGACACCATAATTCACGACAACCAACGACAACAAGCCTACTTCATCCTCTTCGGAATCGTCAAGCACTAAGGTATGTTTTCGTTGTAATTTTGCAGGGCACATTGAAAGAAATTGCAAGATTGGAGCTCAAAGATCAAATCAACCACATCTTGCAACTGCTACCAATAAGTTCACTCCCTGGAACTCAAAGAAGGATTTTTCTAAAGAAAAGGACATTGGTAGTACTTCAAACAAGACGATGACAAAAGAAAAAGATCAATCATACAAGACGTCTTCATCAAGGAAAACTTCTCAACCATTGCCAACATACTCCAAAACTCAAAAGGTTTGGGTATGCAAAGGTGAAACCCTTCCTTGTCTTTAATCGTTCTACAATTAAAATGTTGTGTAGTTTATGTAGACTATTTTTTTTTTTTTTTTCTTTCTTTCTTTTGGCCTACTCATCAACCATCTTTGGGAGGTAAATGGTATATTGTCTTATTGGTTGATGATTTCTCTCGGTATTCTTGGGTAGCATTTTTAAAAGAGAAAGCTGATACTTTTGATTCTTTTCACGAGATTTGCCTTCGTATTATGATTGAAAAGAATGAAAAGATCATTCGTGTTAGAAGTGATAGAGGTGGAGAATTCATTAATTCTAAATTCATTGACTTTTGTACTTCAAACGGTATTAAGCATGAATTCTCTGCACCCTATACACCTCAACAGAATGGTGTTGTCGAGCGCAAAAACAGGGTTGTTCAAGAGATGGCGCGTGTGATGCTTCATAGCCGGAACCTACCGCTACATTTTTGGGCTGAAGCTGTGAACACCGCTGTCTATGTCATTAATCGAGTGTTTTTGCGCCCGGGAACGTTAAATACACCATATGAACTATGGTGTGGTAGAAAACCCAATATCAAATATTTTCGCATCTTCGGGAGTCGGTGTTACATTTTACGTGACCGTGAAAATCTTGGAAAGTTTGACTCACGAAGTGACGAAGGGATTTTCTTGGGGTATTCTACTAATAGTAGAGCATATCGAGTATTTAACTTGGAATCTAAGACGATCGTAGAATCTATAAATGTTAAAGTAGATGAAGCTTTTCACTTTGCATCTGAAAAATCTACCCTCGATATCTCTCTAGATGATGATTCTCCTGCCGTTGCATCTTCTCATAATAATACTTCCAATATTAATGATGCATCTAATGGTTCTTCAAGTTTATCTAATGTGCAGGAATCATCTCATATATCTCCGAGTACTCCGTTTCAACAAACGCTACGAATCTCCAAGGATCATCCGGAATCGAATATTATTAGAGATCCACAAGAAGGAGTTAGAACTCGGAGGCAGTTGGTTTGTGGATTCGCTTGCTACGTATCTCTAATCGAACCAAAGAACATAGATGAAGCTCTTCAGGATGACTACTGGATTAAAGCAATGCAGGAAGAGCTCCATCAATTTGAGCGAAACAAAGTCTGGGAATTAACGAAGCCTCCAAAGCAACATAATGTGATAGGTACCAAATGGATCTTCAAGAACAAGAAGAATGAGGATGGTACTATCATCAGGAACAAGGCACGATTAGTTGCTCAAGGCTACTCTCAAGTAGAAGGTATAGACTTTGATGAAACATTCGCCCCTGTAGCTAGACTCGAGTCCATTCGTATACTTTTTGCTATTGCTTGTCATTTTAAAATCAAATTATTTCAAATGGACGTTAAGAGCGCATTTCTAAATGGGTTTTTAAATGAGGAAGTTTATGTGGCTCAACCGAAAGGTTTTGTAGACCATAAACAACCTAACCATGTTTTTCGTTTGAAAAAGGCTCTTTACGGTCTGAAACAAGCACCGCGAGCATGGTACGAAAGGTTGACAAAGCACCTTTTGGAGAAGGGCTACACTCGAGGGGGAGCTGATAGGACTCTCTTTGTGAAGCATTATCAAAGCAATTTCATTGTAGCACAAATCTATGTCGATGACATTGTATTTGGCGCAACAAGAGATAATGATGCTTCTAAATTCGCGGAGACCATGGAAAGCGAATTTGAGATGTCCATGATGGGCGAATTGACTTATTTCCTTGGATTGCAAATTAAACAAAATGATGAAGGTATTCACTTGAGTCAATCCAAGTATGCAATGGAGTTGGTTAAAAAGTTTGATCTTGAAAATTCGAAGGATTTTTCGACTCCAATGGGAACTAGCCACAAGGGACTTGGAAGTGAATCACAAAGTGAGAATGTAGACGAGAAACTGTATCGAAGTATGATTGGAAGTCTACTTTACCTCACGGCTAGTCGCCCGGATATATCTTTTGGTGTTGGGATCTGCGCGAGATATCAATCTGCACCAAAGGAGGTTCACCTGAATGCGGTGAAAAGGATCATCCGGTATATCAAAGGATCAATTAATTTCGGAATTTGGTATCCTATGGGAACAAGTTTGGATATTGTTGGATACTCAGATGCCGATTGGGCAGGATCAGTGGATGATCGGAAAAGCACGAGTGGTGCATGCTTCTATCTTGGCCATTGCCTTGTTGCATGGCACAGTAAAAAGCAGAATTGCATAGCACTCTCGACTGCCGAAGCGGAATACATTTCAGCTGGAAGTTGTTCAACTCAACTCATTTGGATGAAAAGCGTACTGAGCGACTTCCGGATTTCAGCATCTTCGGTAACAATACTTTGTGACAACACAAGAGCAATTAACATTTCTAAAAACCCTGTGTTGCACTCTAGAACAAAACATATTGAACTTAGATATCATTTTCTTAGAGAGCTAGTTGAATCAAATACTCTTCAACTTTCATATATTTCAACTGAGGATCAATTAGCTGACATTCTAACAAAACCTTTGGATCAAAAACGTTTTATTCATTTGCAAAAAGCAATTGGAATGCTTTCCTTGAAATAAACTTCTTTTTGAAACCTTTGCTTAGGATAGGTTTTGTTTTTGTTTTGTTTTGTTCATTATCTATGTTTGTACGTAGGACATTAATTGAGCATAGATCATAATTGACTTTAATTGCATCTTTTCGCACATTTAGAAATTTATTATGCTTTTGCCATCATAATATTTCACTGTTGCAATGATCATTTATGTTAATTAAATCATCTTCTGAGTGATCAAAGTCAATTTCTCTCTCTCAATGATCTCTTGGTATAGTCATTATCTTATTTGACTGCTTAGTCGAGTATGAAATCGAGATCAATTTTTGGTTGAATACTTTATATCTTAAATAATTGATAGCCAATTGAGGGGGAGTCAAAGAAAAGTAAAATGCTCAAAAGATGTGGAAAGAGTTACATTCCAATGAGGAGTGTGAAAACTACCACCACATGGAGGAAAGAGCTACCACCTCGGTCGTCCGAGTATTGTGTGCAACTACCACATGTATACCAAGCATGGTTGTTCAAATTTTTGATTATGTAAAATGCATGTTGAAATACTTGACTCCGTCAAATTTCAAGGTTGGTATAAGGTGGGTTTTTAAAGAAAGATGCTCAAAGAGCCACTCTCTTCAACAGATTGTCTAGATACATTATCTACTATATTTGGGATTTCAAACATCTATTGATCTTTGTATTTCATTTTCTTTACTGAATTGATGATTTGATAAAGGCATTACTCATAAGATCAAGTTAGATGTAATTGAAGGTGTTCAACTTTAAGGGATTTAATTTTTGTAAATTTTCGTTTCATTTTTGGATATTATTGATAGATTTGGCATAATCTAATTCTTGTTGTATGAAACGATGATTTTTGTTTAAAGTTGATACACATTTGTGCTTACAATCTTTTTCTGGTTTTTCTTGAATTTCTCTGAAATTTTCTAACGAAAAAGTTGGAGCCGATCCGGATCGGGCAAGATGATCCGGATCCCGAACGCAGGTATTCTTCTGCGGGCTGACGATCCGGATTGGACCTGCCGATCCGGATCCCGAACGCAGTTTCTCACTGCGGGTAGTTGTCACGCCCCGGGGGTTTTAGCGGAAACGATACTTCAAAGTACGCGTAAAGTGCGTACGAATTTTTTTTTTGTTTAGAAACCTCCTTCCCCGGCGCGTGCCCAGACCCGCCACATATACAGATTCACTCGAAAATCGGGCAGAGTCTCCTCTGTATATGCACGGCGTCGCGGCTGCTACAATAGCCGATTATGAGCAATCATTTTCCCATTTAATCACAACAGTTCGAAGTAGTACGGTGCATGAAGACTAAACAATACCCGTGGCCAATCAAGTTGAAAGGATAAACTCACAGTTTTGAAAGCAGGTCCACACGACCCAAGGTTTTGAAGACAGTTTGAAAAGATGCCATAAATCCACAGGTGTTGGAAAACAGGTCCACACGACCCAGATTTTTAAAAGATTGTTTTCGAAATTCTTTTCTTTTCTAGTCATGTTGCTTTGAAAGCGGCCAAACGGGAACAATAACGGAAATAGTAGTGCATAAGTAGAAAGAAAGAACTCAACATCCACACGACCCCACAAGGGTATCGAGAACCACACAGTAACCTACAACACTGAATGAAATGCAGAGGAGGTAAATAAAACAGCATACTAGGGCTCCCTCAGACCGACTGCTACCAACTCGGCCTCACCGTCGCCTACCTCTACCCCCTGGAGGTACCTGTCACAGAGTGGGTAGTCAGCGACACTATCATCAAAATAGTACTAAAGCAGTAAAGTAATACCAAGCCACAAAGTAAGGCTAGCCGGAACAACCGCTCTACTCGTAATGGTAACTCGCAACCACCTGTACCACCTGTAGCACCTGTAACCCCGGTAACACCTGTAACACCTGACCGCGTCGGGATCCAATCCCGGCGGTCTCACACCTGACTACATCGGGATCCAATCCCGGCAGTCCCACACCTGACTACATCGGGATCCAATCCCGGCAGTCCCACACCTGACTACATCGGGATCCAATCCCGGCAGTCCCACACCTGACTACATCGGGATCCAATCCCGGCAGTCCCACAGCTCGCACCTCGCTGCCTCAGACCCCCCAGCGGTCAGGGGCCCCCCACTACGTCACCTCGTGGGGTAACACGGGTCAAAGACCGCCTTTCCGGAAAAGAGCACCCTTTGCGGTGGCCAAACCGCGGGTGCGCGTGTCGCAACTCGAGCATAAGTAACCAAGTAACCAAGTAACCAAGTAACCATGTCACCATGTCACGGGGTAAGGTAGTACATCATAGAAACCATCAGCGTTAGTACCGATTAATAATAAAAAGTCCCTTTCGGATTACCAACACAATACTCAGCCTCGACCGTAAACCCACCTTGTTGTCGCGCTCCTGACTGATGTAAGGTTCTCTCGCGTCTCGGGTGTCCGCCCGGACCTACACGAATCTGTCATATAGGAGTCAGCAACTTAAGGCTTTGTCAGACTAATGATTAGAGCGCCCGGCGCCCTCTCACCTTGCGTACAATTCACACATGTATGCGCCTGGCCCCGCATGGCTGGGCGGTGTACTAACCGCGTGCGGCCGTCCGCATGCGGCGGCGCCCGCATGCGGCGGCGCACAAGCGGCCGCGCCCGCATGCGGAGGCGCCCGCAAGCGGCGGCGCCCGCATGCGGAGGCGCCCGCATGCGGCAGCCCGCAAGCGGCGGCGCCCGCATGCGGAGGCGCCCGCATGCGGCAGCCCGCAAGCGGCGGCGCCCGCATGCGGAGGCGCCCGCATGCGGCAGCCCGCAAGCGGCAGCCCGCAAGCGGCGGCGCCCGCATGCGGCAGTCCGCATGCGGTGCCGCCCGCAAGCGGCAGCCCGCATGCGGCAGCCCGCATGCGGTGCCGCCCGCATGCGCGCCTGTGGCGGCGCCCGCATGCGGCAGCCCGCATGCGGTGCCGCCCGCAAGTGGCGGCGCCCGCATGCAGCAGCCCGCATGCGGTGCCGCCGTGCGCGCCGGATTCCGGCGGTGCCCACGCCCCTTCTTTTCCTTTCCCCCCCCCCCCCCTCTCGTCCGCTCCAACCAAGAACGGGGCGAGAAGGCAAAACCCTAGCGTGCTCACCTCGGTTGTCGGAGGGAGAGGCGATCCGATCCTGCGCGTTCGGCTACAAGGAATGTGAGGACGCTTCCTTCTCCTTCCTTGGTCTCGCCTCTTGGGTCCTCCGCGCAGTTGGTGAGGAAGCAGAAGGGTTTGGTTTGGGAAACTGAAGGGTTGGGGAAATGGGGTCTCGTACGTAGGTGACTTGTGGGGAAAAGTGGAAAGATACGGGTAGTTAAGGGGAGTGTGGTGGTTTAAGGGGAGTGGGTAGTTAAAGGGAGTTACGGGTGGTTAGGGGAGTTGTGGGTAGTTAAGGGAAGTGGTTAGTTATGGGGAGTGGGTAGTTATGGGGAGTGGGTAGTTATGGGAAGTTGCGGGTAGTTAGGGGAGTTGTGGGTAGTTACGGGAAGTTGCGGGTAGTTAGGGGAGTTGTGGGTAGTTACGGGAAGTTGCGGGTAGTTAGGGGAGTTGTGGGTAGTTACGGGAAGTTGCGGGTAGTTAGGGGAGTTGTGGGTAGTTATGGGAAGTTGTACGACGGGGAAAAATAACGGGAGTAATTTAAGGTGGCGGGAGTGGTTAAATTAGGGAATGGGAAATCAACCCAGTTCAAGTTAAAACGGGTCCAAATCAGGTGCGAACTAGAGTCCGGTCTGTCTGAAAAACCGCGTTATCCACCTGAACCGTTAGTTACCTTCCGAAATTTATTCCGGGAGATTCCGGCGTCGGAATTCAAAACCGTTCTCGCCGCCACTCTCCGTTTCGCGAGCCCTATTAACTAAAAATACCCGCGGGCCCCGACGGTCTGTCCGGAAACAAGGAATTATTCGATCATCCCCCAATCCCCCCGAAACGAAAAGCGGAAATAACGAACCAAAAGTAGACCCTCAAAATATTTTAAACTAGCGGCTATTACAGTAGCCCATCCGGATCGCAAGCATGGTCTGATCCGGATCGCGGCTAGGGTTTTATAAAGAACATAAGGGTTTTGATTTCTTTTACTCCAATCTTTTGTTCCAAAGTTTCCAGAGCTTCTCTCTCTAGATTTCACCCTTCTTGGAAGCTTTCAAACTCAAGTTCTTCAACTCCAAGTAAGTTTTATTGATCAAAATCTCGGTTTTTCACCGTTTTTCTCTTTTCCTCCTCAAACGTGATGAAATTCTTTGATCAATTTTGTTTGTGGATGGTTTTTGATCAAATTTCTTTTGAAATAAGAACTTTGAGTAGATTAGTTTTGATTATATGCTAGGTATTCTCCTGATTAACGGATTTTTAGGCTTCGATTTCTAAAATTTCGGTTTTAGGGCAAATAATAAGGATTTTCGAAAATCATGCAATTGATCTATTTTTAAAAGTCCTTTTGCAAAACTAATTTGATTCTTAGTCTCTCTACACGATAATGATTGTTTGGGTATAATTTCTCAAATTTCTAAAAATTAACAATTTTTCGTGTTCTTGAGTTGTTGCACACAGGATTTCTTTTTCTCAAGAAACCAATAGCAATGGTGATCACTTGGATTGTTTTCCTACTTGCTGCTATGGTACATACGAGAGACACTGCCAAGAGGGCTAAAAAGGATGAAGTCAATTGGGATGAGTTATCAGATGATGAAACACATCCTGGAGAATCACCACAGAAAACCTCTGTTGCATCGAAAGGGAAAGCCCATGTAGAGACATCAAAGGAAAAGGCTCCGCTCACTGCTGCGGAAAAAGGAAAAGCACCAATGACCTCTTCATCCATTTTCTTAAAAAGAAAAAGACTTGCTCGACGACCTGGACGAGCACGAGGTATTGAAATAAATGAACCATGTCAAGAGAACCCAAGGAATACCTCTCAAATTGACACTGAATCAGAAGACGAAGAAGATTGGGACACATTTCTTGACGAAGTACAACAAGGTATTGATGAAGAAAATAAGGTTTACCTAAAGAAAAAGAAGCTACTGAAGTCTTCCTCAATACTTAAGCAACAAGCAAAGAAAAAGAATGTGCCAAACAATGAACCCCTTGACAATTCACCTTCTTTGCCAAGACGATCTCCTCGGAATGAAGGTCACACTGCTCCGTCACTCGTCACACAACGTTCTTCAACTTCCAGAAGAACTGACCAAAAGGGAAACTTAGAGTCTTCCATAAAACAAGAACAAGATAAAATGGCTCTAGAACTCAGAAAAATGTCCAAGGACATACATCAGATGAAGCAAGAGTGTTCTACGATTTCGGGAATGCTTAAAGGAATTTTGAAAAAGCTGGGTTGCACGAGCTCTGAAGTCTCCGCCTCAGTTGACTCAGATTCAGATGCCTGAATCGTCTGTCTAACAATTCTATTATACAGGAACTTCAGATTTCTAACCTTTTCTTGTGCAGGTTTTTCAGTTTTTCTTTTTAGGACTTACTCTTAGTTCTAGTTCTTAAACTTCGGAACATTTTCGTTGGAATTTTTAACTCTCCTTAAATTTTTATAATTTTGGCTTTGTTTGTGACAAAAAGGGGGAGAGAGTTTAGAGAACAATGAACAATGATGATGATGTGAAAATTTTGTATACATCAAGGTACAATGATGACTGAGAACTTGAACAATGCTGATGTGAAAATTTTGTATACATCAAGGTAAGTACCACTTCAACCTCAACTTTGGTTTTTATCTTGTGATTTGTATGCATGTCTCTACTAACTATTCGACTAACTATTTGGGCATGTAATATGACTAACAAGTTGATGTTGGACTAACACTTTGTGACATTTGGTTTTTGATTGCATAGATGATATGTTGGTTTTTGACTATGATTCTCTTACATATCTGAATTCTCAAATGTCATGATGATCAGATAAACTCTATCTCTGTACTAGGTTTTGAATGCTAAATATTCTTGAGGTATCTAACGATCTCTTTTTGTCAAGAATGATTTCTTTGTGCAGAGAGTACAAATGTCTAAGTCTAGAGTCTGTTTTAGGAGTTTATCTCATGTTTTTAAATTTTTGGATCTCCATTGTAAATTTTTGTTGTATGGTGATAGCAACAAAAATATCTTTTTGAATTTTCTTTAGTGGATCTGTGTTTTGTCACGAAACCGCCAAAGGGGGAGATTGTTACGGAATTTGAGTTGGCGTAGTTTCGTGAAAGTCTCAAGTCTTGAAGATTGAAGGTGAAGAAAGTTGGATCATTTAACTCAATCTCAAGAAAGAAGAATTCAAAAGGATCAGGTATGTTTAACTAAAGATTTTGTGTGATCCGAATACTTCTTGTAGTGTAGAAACACTTGGAAGAATCTTTCATTGCATAAAAATCAAAAACTGGACTTGGGACATGTTTAGGATCCGGATCAGGTTGTTCGATCCGGATCCCGAAGGTGGTTCGTTCATACACCAGTTCCATCCGGATCGTAGCCTCTCTTGATCCGGATCCCGAACACTGAGTTTACCATCTTCCTTGAACGATCCGGATCAGGCTTCGCAATCCGGATCCCGAACGTTGATGTTTGGTGAACTGTATGAACGATCCGGATCAAGCACGACGATCCGGATCCCGAACCTTCATTTTTCTGGAATTGCCTGACTCGTTACGACGATCCGGATCACAGCTAATCCGATCCGGATCGCCGTCCGTAAAATTTCCAGAAATGTTAGGTTTTTGATTCTTATCTCCTTCCTAGGGTTTCTAACCTATAAATAGACCCTATGACTCTTTTTCTAGGGTTAATTCTGGGAAGCCGATAATCCAGATAGCCGTCATTTTCATATATCATCTTATACGGCTCTAGATCCACATATAGAGAAGAAAGGAAATCATTAGAGAATACTCTATGTTTCTTCATCTATATTGATTAGTTTGATTCTAGGTTTTCATACTCACATCTTGAGTTGAATCAAACTAATGAATACTTAGATGGTATTTCCGATCTATCTTTAATCTAAGTATTCGGCGGATCATCACCACCAAAAACAACGATTTACCCCAAAAATCGGCGCGTGGATTCGCGTGTCCTTGTGGATTCAAGGTTCAACCGCTCTCGTGGATTCGGAGCGAGGCACGTTCGTGGATTCGAAGAGTGCTATTGGGTGAAGACCGTGGACTCGGTCGGACGTCGTGGATTCGACGTTGGACGCCGTGGATTCGGCGTTGGGCGCAGATCGTGGATTCGAGAAGCGTCGCGGAGCGAGCGGAGAAGATCCTCTAGGAGCGTATGGAAAAGGTTGAGTCGTAAGTGTGTACGGTAAATCACCTTGTACGTGTTTTAATTCTAGTGGATTTCTGCCGTGTTATCGGTCCCGTGGTTTTTTACTCCGGTGATGGAGTTTTCCACGTAAAAATCTTGCGAGTTATTTTTATTTCCGCATTGGGTTTTTATCGCAACGATTTTTGAGTGTTTATACGTTTACACCTATTCACCCCCCTCTAGGTGTTTTTTCCCCTATTTAGATCCTTATTACATATAACCCAACACTCTCGAGTGTTTCTGAATTGATCGGTAAGTATCGAGAAACCCTAAGTGTCTATTTATAACCCTTGGAAAAAGATAAAAGTCGGTTTAGAAATCTTATCCCGAGAAGGCATTGTGTACCGGTACCAACAAAACGTGTTCCGGTACTCAATGGTGCAAAACACAGATTTTTCTATTGTGTTCCGGTACGCGAGTCTGTGTTCCGGTACGCAATGCAAATTACAGAAAATTCTGTGTCGGGTTTGAGGAACTCAAAGTGTGGTTCCGGTACTCAATGTAAAAACTGATTTTTCCAAGATAAGCTTTATCCAAAACAAACCTAGTACCGGAATCCAAAGTTAAAATAAGTTGTAAGTTAAAACCAAGTTCCTAAAACCAAGTCTAAACCGAGTTTCAATAATTTCCTGTTTCCAATGATTATAAATGAACTTAAATCACCATGATTTAATTAATCAAACCTGAGAGTTATCTTGAGCTCAAGTTGAATCTTCAATGAGTCTTCGAAAGCAGATTTGACAATTTGATCCCTTTAAGACTCCGACTCAACTCACCGACTCAACTCATGAAATATGCCAACACAAAAAGCCGTAACAGCACCCGCATGCGGGCGGCGCGCCCGCGCAGCCCGCACGGGGCCGGGCGCGCGTGCACCCCCGCATGCGGGCGGCACCCGCATACGGGCGGCGCGCCTGCGCAGCCCGCGCGGGGCCGGGCGCGCGCGCACCCGCCGGTGCGGGCAGCGCGGCCGCACAGCCCGCGCGGGGCCGGGCGCGCGCGCACCCGCGCGTGCGGGCATTACCGCATGCGGGCGGCGCGGGGAGGGGGCCGGATGTCCCGCGGGAGCCGTGGGCCGTCCGCGTCGTTGGCCTCACCCGGGGACGTCGCCGTCTTAGCCAAATCGGCGGGGCGTGCCCCGCGACCGACCGGGAGGGTCGGGTGTTCCGCAGCCCTTTAGCTTTTCGGAGTCTTGAGTTACTGACTCCTGTACGGCAGGTTCGTGTAGGTTCGGGCAGGCACACCGAGATGCGGAAGAACCTAGCATGTACCAGCAGCGCGACAACGAAAAGGTGGGTTTTCTTTGAGACTTAGCATAGAGTTGGTATTGTTGGAAGGATATTTACTGCATGTTATCGGTACTAATGCTGACGGTTTCTATGATGTACGATATTACCCTATATCTTGGTTACTATGCTCGAGGTTGCGACACGTGCACCTGCGGTCTGGCCACCGCAAAGGGTGCTCTTTTCCGGGAAAGCGGTCTCTGACCCGTGTAGACCCACGAGGTGACGTAGTGGGGGCCCCCGTAGGTGTGGGGTTTGAGGCATCAAGGTGTGAGCGGTGCGATCCATCGGGGCAGGTGCCCTATGAGGTCAGGTGCTCCAAGGTGTGAGCGGTGTGATCCGTCGGGGTAGGTGCCCGACGAGGTCAGGTGTACAGGTGTTACAGGTATTACAGGTGTTACGGGTGTTCGCGTGTTACCTTTCCCTTTGAGCCGAGTGGTTGCTCCGGATAGTCTTACAATTGGGTTTGGTATTTTTCCTGCTTACTATTATTATTATCGTGTCGCTGACTACCCACTCCGTGACAGGTTCCTCCACGGGTGAGAGGTAGACGACGGTGAGGCCGAGGCAGGAGTAGTCGGGCGGTGGGGAGCCCTAGTCTGTATCTCCATTTCCTTTCCTTGCATTTCATTTGATACTGTAGGCTACTGTGTGGTTCTCGATACCCTCGTGGGGTCGGTGTGGATGTTGATGCTTTTACTCTGGGTATGAAATGTTGGTTCTTTTTACTATCTCCGGTTGGCCGTTTTCAAAGCAAAAACAACAAGAAAAGAAAAGAATTGTGAAAAACTAATTTAAAAATCTGGGGTCGTGTGGACCCATTTTCCAAACCCTGTGGATTTATGGCTTTTCCAAACTAGTTTTCAAAACCTTGGGTCGTGTGGACTCGTTTTCCAAACCCTGTGGATTTATGGCTTTTCCAAACTAGTTTTCAAAACCTTGGGTCGTGTGGACCTGCTTTCAAAACCGTGAGTTTATCCTTTCAACTTGACCGGCCTCGGGAATTATTCTTAGTCTGCATTCGTAGTTATGTCCCGAACTATTGTGATTGAATGAATGCTTGTGTTTAACTGTTGTTTTATCCGCGACGCCGTGCATATACAGAGGAGACTCTGCCCGTTTGTCGAGTAAATCTGTATATGCGGCGGGTTTGGGCACGCGCCGGGGAAGACCGAATTTTAAAAAAAAAAACTACACACCAAACAAATAACTCTTTCTTTTCCGCTGAATGAAACCCCCGGGGCGTGACAGGTCGAGCGACTCATGTCATTCATGGTCACGCCTACCTTGTTCAAGAAGATCCGTGAGGGCCAAGGGACTGACCCGCAGCTACAGCTGGTCCGGGACAGGATTTCCCCGGACCAGGGAGGGGACTTTGCGTTGGAGGATGATGGCACACTTCGTTTCCGAGGGCGAATCTGTGTGCCGGATTCACCAGATTTGAAGAGAGAAATCTTAACCGAAGCACATTGCGCTCCCTATGCGGCGCACCTTGGGGGCACCAAGATATACAGGGATCTCAGGCAGACCTTCTGGTGGCCGAAGCTGAAAGGGGACGTGACATGATTCGTAGCGCACTGCCTAATTTGCCAACAGGTGAAAGCCGAGCATCAGTGGCCGGCGGGGAAATTGCAGCCTCTACCAGTGCTAGAATGGAAATGGGAGCGAATCACTATGGATTTTGTCACCGAATTTCCACATTCGCAGCAGGGACATGACGTCGTCTGGGTCATCGTAGATCGGCTAACGAAGTCAGCTCACTTCCTACCCATTCACACGACGTGGACACGAGACCGGCTGGCTCAGACCTACATCAGCGAGATTGTGAGGCTACACGGGATACCGGCATCAATCACTTCAGACAGGGACACCCAGTTCGTCTCAAACTTCTGGCAGAGTCTACAGCGAGCCTTAGGGACCAAACTACACTTCAGCACAGCCTTTCACCCCCAGACGGATGGACAATCCGAGCGGGTGATCCAAATCCTCGAGGACATGCTCCGAGCTTGCGTACTGGATTAGGGAGATGGATGGTCGCGCTACCTACCCCTTGTAGAGTTCGCCTACAACAACAGCTATCAGGCGAGTATCCGTATGGCGCTATACGAAGCTTTATATGGCAGACGCTGTAGGTCCCCGATTTGTTGGGACGATCTGGGGGAGCGAAAGTTTTTGGGACCGGACTTGGTGGAGGAAACTAAGGAAAAGGTGCACCTCATCAGACGGCGGTTGGCGACCGCCCAGAGCTGACAAAAGAGCTACGCAGACCAGAGGCGCCGCGACTTGGAGTTCCAGGTGGGGGAGCACGTGTTACTGCGGGTTTCGCCGTCAAAAGGGGTGAAGCGGTTCGGGTTGAGAGGCAAGTTGAGCCCACGGTATGTGGGGCCCTTTGAGATTTTGGAGCGCATCGGCCCGGTGGCCTACCGCCTCGCCCTACCGCCGAACCTTGACCGGGTTCATGATGTGTTCCACGTGTCCATGCTTCGGAAGTATCTCCCCGATCCATCGCGGGTGCTCGACGCCACTGCGGTAGAGTTTGAAGAGGACCTGAGCTTCGAGGAAGTACCAGTGCGGATCCTAGCACGAGAAGACAAAAAGTTACGAAGTCGGACAATCCCCTATGTGAAGGTGCTTGGGAGCAATCAGGAGGAGCGCGAAACGACCTGGGAACCAGAGCCAAAGATGAGGGAGTGCTATCCTGATCTCTTCGCCGCGGGCGAGAGTTAAGTTTCGGGGACGAAACTTGCTTTTAGTGGTGAGTGATGTAAGACCTGACCTTTATTTTGGCGTTCTCTTTTTATTTCACTTGTGGCAGTCCGGCAGAGGGGTTATGTAGTAACCACTGGTTTAGAGTTATCTTGGTGTTCTTGAATTGGTTTTACTTACATCTTGTACGCGTGGGGGGTCTGGTGCGTGATCTTTTTCTTCTTTTCTTGGCAGACCGTCGGGGCTCGCAGGTATTTTTAGGCAATAGAGCTCGCGAAATGGAGAACGGTGGCGCGATCGGATTCGAATTCCGACCCCGGGATCTCCCGGAATAAAATTCGGAAGATTACCAGCGGTCCCGGGTGCATCAGAAAGCGAGCGGGCGATCGGCACGCTATTCGAGGTAAGTGGACCCTGACCCGCACCCGATCGCTGAGTTTCGAATCTGGGGGTTTAGGGTGCGACTCCACCCCCATTCTCACCCGTGCGATTATTTACATCTTCGGTTGGGGGCGTAGGGTTTGCTCCCACTTCTCATTCCAGTGCGTAGTTTCCACCCGATCGCGTGCGAGGAGCCCGACCCTAGCGTTTTCCCCTCCATTGGTTGACGTGAAGAACCGAGGCGACGAGAGCAGGACGATCTTCCTCCTTCCACCCTTTACCGGTGAAAACGAGGTGAGCGTTTCGGGTTTTCCGTTCGTTTTGGTACGAGGTTTTCCCTTTTTCATCGGTGTTGCGAGCGATACGGGATGTCGAACGGGAGGCCGCCGCCGCCGTTGTTAAACGGGAGGCCGCGGCCGCCATTGTCGTGTCCACGGGGTCGTCGCCGCAGTCGCCGGGGTCGCGGGGTCGCGATCGGAGCCGCGGGGGGGCAAAAGGGAGCGACACTGTTCACGGCGTACGGATTGGCTGCCGCGCGGTCCACGGGGCCGTCGTGCACCCGGCGCACGGTTCCCGGGCCCAGGGGCGCGGACCCAGCGCACGGCTGCGTGCGCCAGGCCGCGCGGTCCATGGGACCCGGCGTGCACCCGGCGCACGGAATCCGGGCCCCTGGGCGCGGACCCGGCACACGAACGCGTGCGCCAGGCCCGTGCGGCCCACCGCTGACGCGTGCACCCGGTGCACACCCCGTAGCCGAACGGCGTGAACCCGGTGCGCGCCTCAACTCGTGCGCGGCCCGGCCCATGCCGCAGCGGTCTACCACTGCGGCGTGCGCCTGGTCTACACCGCTGCCGCCCGCCGTCGAGGACCCGGTCCACGCCTGGATCCGTGCACCCGTCTTCAGAAAATGGGTCCAGAAGCTCCGTTTTTAGCCCGTTTCTCCCCATTTTTGACTGTTTTTAACCACGACGATGGTTTTTAACAAATAATTTTTATTGTAGCGGTTCGGGCACACGGCGAGGGTACTTTTTTTCAGTTGGAGCTCCCGCACGTTTCCTCCTTTGTGTTTGAGGTGGGTTCTTTTGCCTTGGTGTTTAGCGTCGGTTTCCGGCGATCGTTTTTACTCTAGATTATACGTGATGTTACTAACATGATAGCGGTTGACGTGCTTACTCTTGAAAATACATTTATGTTATTAACATGATAGCGGGTATGGTTTTATTACTGAGTATTGTTGGTATTATCGGTTACTTTGCTCGAGGCAGCAGCACGCGCACCCGCGGTTTGGCCACCGCAAAGGGTGCGCTTTTCCGGAAAAGTGGTCTATGACCCGTGTAAACCCACGAGGTGACGTAGTGGGGGCCCCCGCAGGTGGGGGGTTTGAGGCGCCGAGGTGCGAGCGGTGTGACCCGTCGGGGTAGATGCCCGACGTGGTTTACCGAGGTAGGTGCTCGGTGGGGACGCCGGGGTAGGTGCCCGGATTAGGTTATGCAGGTGTGCGTGGTTATTCCCAGTTTGGGAGGATGTTGCTCCGGATAGTTTACGGTTGGGCGCACTTCTTTTTCCTGCTTTCCTTATTATTCTATATTGTCACTGACTTCCCACTCTGTGACAGGATCCTTCCGGGGAGAGTGATAGGCGACGGTGAGGCCGAGGCTGGAGTTTTCGGGTCTACGGAGACCCCGTATTGTATTTTCCTCCTTTATTTATGCTTTCCATTTATTACGGTAGTCTTATGTGTGGTTCCCGATACCCTCGTGGGGTCGGTAGGATGTCGGCAACTTCTGCTTATTTAATAAACCTTCCTTTCTCTCTTTGTCTGCCGCTTTCAAACAGAAAAAGAAAAACAAACCCGAAAGGGATTGCGAAAACCGCTTTCAAAATCTAGGTGTCGTGTGGGCACTGATTTCAAACCTTGTGGATTTATGGATCTTTGAAAAGGGATTTCAAAACCTAAGTGTCGTGTGGGCACTGTTTTCAAAACCCTGTGGTTTTATGTGGCTTTCGAAACCGTTTTTCAAAATATTCTAGGCATCGAGTGGGCGCCGTTTTTAACAATTGTGGATTTATCCTTTCAAACCAACCGGCCATGAAAATGCTTTAGTTGTAATACTTGTATGTTTGTATGAATGAACGCTGAACTGTTGTGATTGAATTGTGGATTGTGTTTGGACACTGTACTGATCGCGACGCCGTGCATATACAGGGGAGACTCTGTCCGTGTGCAGAGTGACCCTGTGTATGCGGCGGGTCTGGGCATGCACCGAGGAAGAGAGCTTTTCAAAAAAAAAAGTTTATTTCGAGCCAAATGACCGCTTTTGTGTACCGTTTCCGCTGAACGAAAACCCTCGGGGCGTGACAGATTAAGATGGTATCAGAGACTTTTTTTTTGTTGTTCAATCACAACAGTTGGTGCCGACATCCGTGGGAATACCTCACTGGACTACAATTAAATAAATGGATATGACGTAGGAGGTTAGGACGTGAGTGATCCGGGGGGGGGGGGGGGGGGGGGAGAGTCTGAGTCCTTTCTCTTGATAGGCGGTCCGTTGTTTATTAGCAAAGGCTAAAGCTGACCTTCTTTTTGTGTGTGGCAAACATGGCCTGTACTAGATCATCCACCGAGGACACCGGAGCAGATGCCACGACGTTGGCGGCCGCGGAGAATCAGCTCCTGTGGCAGCAAATGAGGGAGATGGCGGGGCAACTGGCCACCCTCACGGACCACGTGCGTCAGCTGACGCAACAGCAGCAGGCTGCGACAGTGACGGCCGCCCCGGTCCCTCCGCAGGGGCCAAATGCGCCAGCAGCGGCGCCGCCGGCGACGACTACGGCACCGGCGCCGGGGACCACCAGCAGGGTTACTCTGGAAGAGATTGTGGTTACGCCTTCCCCTACCGTGGCTGCCGCCGCCGCGGGGGAGGGGACAGCTGGGCTGACTGAGCGAGAGCGGGTACGGGCCAACCTGGCCGACTTCAAGAAGTACGACCCGCCCGTGTTCGAAGGAGAGACGACCGACCCTTGGGTCGTCGAGAACTGGGTGGGATCAATGGAAAAACTGTTTGAAGACTTACTCATGGAGGACCACGAGCGGGTTCCCTTAGCGGTCCACTGCTTGGGAGGGAATGCCCGCTTGTGGTGGAAGACAGTACGCCCCGACCCTACCACACGTACCGCACTCCCATCCTGGACGACGTTCAAACAGGAGCTGTTTGGCGCTTTCTTCACCAATAGCGTCAAAAAGAAGTTGGAGGATGACTTGAACCACATCCAGCAGGGGAGCAGGACAGTCATGGAGTATCAGCGTGAATTCGTGAGACTAGCTAACTGTGACCCGTTCGTCGTGAGGGACGAGTCCCACAAGGCGCAACTCTTCGTCGATGGCTTGCGGAGCAACATTTTCGAGGTGGTGCAAGCGGCTGACTTGTAAGACCTGACTTTTCCGTGACCCTCCCCGTCACCCCCTGTTTCTTCGACTGCCCGACTGAGGGACAATTTTTAGTGTTCTGCCGGGGAATCCGTCGGGGCTCGCGGACATTTTTAGGCGGAAGGGCTCGCGAATTAGAGAACGGGGGCGCGATCGGTTTCAGATTCCGACTCCCGGTTCACCCGGAATAATTTTCCGAAGTTCGAACCCTACTTAGGCGCCCCGGGATCCGTGCGGACGATCGGCACGTTTCTCGAGGTATTTCTAGCCACCGGATCTGTCCCTATTATTTAATCACCTTTTAAACCTTTGAGGAACCTAGGGTTTTATGCGTTCCCTCCTAGGTCGCTTCATTAGACGGCTAGGGTTTTCTCTTTAAGAGACGCCACGAGAAGGAAAAAAAAAAAAGGGAAAGAGGAAAAGACGGCTAGGGTTTCTCTTTAAGAGACGCCACGAGAAGGAAAAAGAAAAGAGGAAAAGACGGCTAGGGTTCCTCTTTAAGAGACGCCACGAGAAGGAAAAAGAGAAGGGAGAAAAGGACGGAGGTTGCTTGCACGCGGGATCAACCGGGCAACGTTAGGACGATCCCTTCCTCTCTTTTCCGGCGGATCAAAGGTGAGTTTTTATTAGTTTCTTTAGAATAGACGTTCGGGGTGGAGCCTTCGCGGGGAGCGCCGCCACCGCCGCCGCCAGGCCGGCCGCGGGCGGGGCGCCCGCGCGGCGCTTGGCCGCGCGGGGCCGCCCGCAAGGTAGGGCGCCCGCGCGGGCTGGAGCCGCGCGGGGTCGCCTCCGCACCGCGGGCATGCGCCCGCGCGGCGCTTGGCCGCGCGGGGCCGCCCGCAAGGTGGGGCGCCCGCGCGGGCTGGTGCCGCGCGGGGTCGCCTCCGCACCGCGGGCATGCGCCCGCGCGGCGCTTGGCCGCGCGGGGCCGCCCGCAAGATGGGGCGCCCGCGCGGGCTGGTGCCGCGCGGGGTCGCCTCCGCACCGCGGGCATGCGCCCGCGCGGCGCTTGGCCGCGCGGGGCCGCCCGCAAGGTGGGGCGCCCGCGCGGGCTGGTGCCGCGCGGGGTCGCCTCCGCACCGCGGGCATGCGCCCGCGCGGCGCTTGGCCGCGCGGGGCCGCCCGCAAGGTAGGGCGCCCGCGCGGGCTGGTGCCGCGCGGGGTCGCCTCCGCACCGCGGGCATGCGCCCGCGCGGCGCTTGGCCGCGCGGGGGCGCCCGCAAGGTAGGGCGCCCGCGCGGGCTGGTGCCGCGCGGGGTCGCCTCCGCACCGCGGGCATGCGCCCGCGCGGTGCTTGGCCGCGCGGGGCCGCCCGCAAGGTGGGGCGCCCGCGCGGGCTGGTGCCGCGCGGGGTCGCCTCCGCACCGCGGGCATGCGCCCGCGCGGCGCTTGGCCGCGCGGGGCCGCCCGCAAGGTGGGGCGCCCGCGCGGGCTGGTGCCGCGCGGGGTCGCCTCCGCACCGCGGGCATGCGCCCGCGCGGTGCTTGGCCGCGCGGGGCCGCCCGCAAGGTGGGGCGCCCGCGCGGGCTGGTGCCGCGCGGGGTCGCCTCCGCACCGCGGGCATGCGCCCGCGCGGCGCTTGGCCGCGCGGGGCCGCCCGCAAAGTGGGACGCCCGCGCGGGCTGGTGCCGCGCGGGGGCCGCCTCCGCACCGCGGGCATGCGCCCGCGCGGCGCCTGGCCGCGCGGGGCCGCCCGCAAGGTGGGGCGCCCGCGTGGGCTGGTGCCGCGCGGGGTCGCCTCCGCACCGCGGGGCCGCCCGCAAGGAGGGACGGCCGCGCGGGCTGGTGCCCGCGCGGAGTCGCCCTGTACCGCGGGCTGGGGCCGCGGGGTGCTGTGCTTGGGCGGAGTGTGCGCTGCACGGGCCGGTGCCGGGCGGGGAACTCCGCCGCACATGGGTGGGAGTCGGTGTGAGTTTCGGATCCTTAGTCTTGACTTGCCTTATTCCTTCAGGAGTGCAGGACATTGTTGGCAACGGACGCACAATCGCGGACGTACCAAACGCCGGACGACACACACGCAAAGGTGCGTATTTCGCCGAGGTTAACTGGGTAAGGGCGGACACGAGCAAAGTGTTTCTTTCTAAGTTGCTCCACATGAACAAAGGTGTTTCTTTCTAAGTTGCTCCACATGAACAAAGGTGTTTCTTTCTAAGTTGCTCCACATGAACAAAGGTGTTTCTTTCTAAGTTGCTCTTTCGTGAGCAAGGCTGTGTTTCTCTTTAGGTTGCTCCCAACGAGCAACGGTGTTTTTCACTTTAAGTTTTCCTCAAGAGCAAAAGTGTTTTTCCCTTCTGGTTGTCCTTATGAGTAACGCTGACCCCGGTTCTTACTTCTTTCGCTTTATCATCTGAGGCTCAAGTTTTGCTACACACACACCAAGCGGTTTGGGCCACCGCAAGGGTGTGCTTTTCCGGAAAAGTGGTACGGTTGACCCGTGTACCCCACGCGGAGGTGGCGTTAGGAATGGGGGCCCTCATAGGTGGAGGGTGTGAGCAATGACGCCGAGGTTGGTGCTCGCGGGCCGAGGCAGGTGCTCGGCAAGGAGGGGGGGGGGGGGCACCGGGTAGGGGCCCGGTGCGGTGTCCGGGGAGGGTGCCCGGTTTATGTTTGGTGCAGGACATATTCATGTTGACGACGTATGAGGGGTGACAGTTGCTCTGGTTACAGTGGTTTGATTATTATGTTTTCTGCTCATTATGTTTAGTCCAGTCACTGATTCCCACTCGTGACAGGTTCGTCCAAAGGGCGGTACTGGGGCACCGTTAGGCCGCGAGAGTGGCTGATCTGGCATTTTGGTGACTTCAGATACAGTGACTTGCTTCTCCCTTTTCAAGTTATTCTTCATGCTAGCTAGATGGGATTGCGATACCCTCGTGGGTCGAAGTGGATGTTGCCCTTTCCTCCTTTTGAATAATGATGGATTGTTGCTTATCCTGTCATGCTTGGCCGTTTTAAAACAATGAAAAAGCAAAGTAAATCGTTTGCGAAAACTACTTTTAAAACGGGGTGTCGTGTGGGCACCTAGCTTTTCAAACCCTGTGGATTTATGGGCTTTCAAACTGTCTTTCATTAAACGATGGCATCGTGTGGATGCCGCTTTCAAAACCTTGTGATATTTATCCTTTCAAACACGGGCCTCCTGCGCTAAGTGAATAATAGATTTTCACGCGAGTTGTATGGTTGCATGTGAACGAGACCTTAACTGCTGTGGTTAGAGATTGTATGTGCTACGCCTTGTGAGGCACCTTATGTTGAGACGCCGTGCATATACAAAGGAGACTCTGCCCTTCACAGAGCGAATTTGTGTATGCGGCGGGTCTGTGCACGCGCCGGGGAGTATTGTTTTACAAAAAAAAAATATATGGCTGATTCCAGGGCATCGGTGGCTCCTCTTCCGCGCGATGCTAACCCCGGGGCGTGACAGATTAAGATGGTATCAGAGGGGTAAACTCCAACCACAACAGTCGGGGCCTAACATCCACGGGCGCAATACTCTGGCTGCTGAGTAATAAAGTGAACACGGGATAATAAATAGAACACGAGTGTACGTGGAGGGGAGGGTAGAGATTAAGTAGAACCCTTTAGGAGCCAGGTTACCTTGTCAGTTATGTCTCTATGTTTTGTGATGATCGGTATGCTTTCATTATGTACGCAGATACAATAGCAGTTCCAACACAGTGGGCGGCGACCGACGGAAATGGACGCCGCCAGCCGGAGCGAACCGCTTGCTGCGCAACCAACTGCGCGATGGTCGCGGACAGTGCTGACTCTCACGGAGCGTCTGTGCATGAGGAGCGGGGATCTTGAGAGTGTTGACTACTTCCACCACGGCCATTGGGACGTTACCCCTCGCGGGATGCCACCGGCAGGATTTTCCCACCTATCACGATGCATGTCAACTTGGCCATGCGTGCGGAGCAAGAGTACGCCCGGCCAAGGGTGCCCCTACCCTGACCGGAGAGAGGACCCCTATCTGGCGAGCCGTGCGACCAAACGTCCGAAGTAGAACCGGAGTTTGGGACCTGTGAAGAAGGAGGGGCCCGACCCACCGAAGCCGGTTGCGTCATTTGTGGCGGCGCGCATCGAATGATGGGCTGCCCCTGGCGGGATGATCACTGTTTCGGTGTTGGTGGTAGACCGGGTCACACGCGTTACACGTGCCCCCAGAATCAGGCGTCACTAGGCCCCCCGGCGCCGGGGGGACCCTGTCGAAGCAGAGCAAGCCGCCACCCCCGCCTTGCAGGGGAGCCCCAAACCAAGGTAACGGGCGAACCAACACCTGGAAAATGCAAGGAGAGGGTGGGCGGGTACCGACAGGAACCCAGGAGTCGCTACAAGGGCCCTGCGTCATCTGCGGAAAGGCGCATCGAGTGACGAACTGCCTTTGGAGGTACTCCCACTGCAATGGTTGCGGCCAAATCAGATCACCACCCGCGATTCATGTCCCCGAGAACAGGCCGCTACAGCCGCACGCCACACA
>JAQNDB010000237.1:0-109267 GCA_029204045.2 Tillandsia leiboldiana | reverse complement strand
CTTTGATAGACTCAAAAACCCCCCGGGGCGTGAATACCAGAGATCATATGAGAGAGAAATTGACTTTGATCAATTAAAGATAACTTAATTGACATCAATGATCATTGCATCAAATGAATTATTATGATATCCAAAGCATACTAAATTTCTAAATATAAGAAGGATGCAAGTAAAGTCAATTACATATGCTCAATTAATTTTCTATGTATTAAACATAGATAAGGAACAAAAACACAAAACAAAACCTAACCTAAGCAATGATTTCAAAAAGTGTTATTTCAAGGAAGCATTCCAATTGCTTTACGTAAATGAATAACCGTTTTTGATCCAAAGATTTTGTTAAAATGTCAGCTAATTGTTCTCAGTTGAAATATAAGATATTTGAAGAATATTTGATTCAACAGCTCTCTTAAAAATGATATCTAAGTTCAATGTGTTTTGTTCTCGAGTGCAACACAGGATTTTTAGAAATATTTATAGCACTTGTGTTGTCACAAAAGAATAGTTACCGAAGTTGCTGAAATTCGGAAGTCGCTCAACTGCTTTTCATCCAAATGAGTTGAGTTGAACAACTACCCGCCGAGATATATTCCGCTTCGGCAGTCGAGAGTGCTATGCAGTTTGCTTTTTACTTAACATGCAACAAGGCAATGGCCAAGATAAAAACATGCACCACTCGTACTTTTCCGATCATCCACAGATCCTGCCCAATCGGCATCTATATCCTATATGTCAAGCGTTGTTCCCATAGGATACCAAATTCCGAAGTTCAGGTTTCTTTGACGTACCGGATGATCCTTGTCACCGCTTTCAGGTGACCTCCTTTGGTGTTGATTGATTCTCGCGCAGATCCCAACACTAAAGGATATATCCGGCGACTAGCTTAAGACCTGGCTTTTTCCGTTACCCTTTCCGTTATCCCTTTCTTACGACTGTCCGACTGTGGGACAATTTTTTTGGTTTTTTTTTTTTCGGAAAGTCCGTCGGGACTCGCGGACATTTTTAGGCGGAAGGGCTCGCGAAACGGAGAACGGGGACGCGATCGGTTTCGGATTCCGACTCCCGTTCTCCCCCAGAATAAAGTTTGAAGTTCGGACCCCTTTAGGCGCCCCGGTATCCGTGCGATTGATGACACGCTTTTCGAGACAATCTTAGCCGCCGATTTTTATTAGGGGTTTCCCTTAAAACCGGGGCCGTAGGGTTTTTCTTTTCCCTCTTGGTTTTCTCTCTTGACGGCTTAGGATTTAGGGCGGCGCTTTTAAGAAAGAAAAGAGGAACCCGAATCGATATTTTCCTCTCTTTTCGGAAGCGGCGCAAACGAGACGAGGAGAAGGGAAGAACGGGAAACCCATCCCTCGTGGAGCTTTCCGTTGGAGACGAGAGGGACGATCCACCCTCGCACCCTTTTCCTCACAAGATCACGGTAAGCGTCGTTCCCCCTTTATTGCATTTTCTGTGGGGTCGAGGTTTTGGTTGGGGGTTGTTCGGGTGTCGCACGCGTCGTGGGTTGTGGTAACGGGAAGCCGCCGTCGCCGTTGTCAAACGGGAGGCCGCCGCCGCCGCCGTTATCATGCCCACGAGTCATCGCCGGAGTCGCACGGAGCGAAAACGGAGAAGAAAGCAAAAAAGGGCGTTACTGTTCATCGCGTACGGATCCTCCAGCCGCGGTCCACAGACCCCAATCGTGCACCCGGTGCACACCCCGCAGCCCCGGAGGCGCAGACCGGCGCACGGAACCGTGCGCCGGGCTGCGCACTGTGCGCGGTGCACGCTCCGGGCGTGCACCCGGCGCTCGCCAGCGGCAGCCGCGCGCATGGACCCGGTCCGCGCCTTTCCCCGTGCGCGGCCCGGCCCAAGGCGCAGCCCCGCCTCACCTTGCCGAGCGGTGCACCCGGTCTGCGCCGCGGGCTCCTGCTGCAGTGGACCCGGTCCGCGCCCTTCCCCGTGCGCGGCCCGCCCAAGACGCACCGGCTCACCTTGCCGAGCGGTGCACCCGGTCTGCGCCGCGGTCACTTGCTGCCGTGGACCCGTCCACGCGCTGCCCCGTGCACCACCCGTCAGCCCGGAGGCCCGGGAGCTCCGTTTTTGGCCCGTTTCGCCCCGTTTTTGAGTGTTTTTGACTACGACGATGTTTTTTAACAATACTTTTTCCTACCTTAGTTCTCCGGGCGCAAGGTGGGGGGGACTTCTGACTGGAATTTTCCCCGCACACCATTTTCTTCGCGTTCCAGGTGGGTACCCCTTAGAACCTCTTTATGCACAGTTGTTGTTACTATGTTTATTTTTTGAGGGGTTTGTGGGTGAGTTGACCTCCGAGATTTACGCTGTCGCGGTAGAAGACCGTGCGGGCAGTTCGCCCTAGCCCAAACAAAGGTAGGGTAGTTCGGGACATAACTAGGTTGGGGACGTTGATCGATGTGACCTTTCAGAATATAAAGTTCAACTTGTGGAATATTGTTTAACTCCGGTAAGGGTTTGTGTTTTATTATCTTTATAGTATGGCGACTATGGGTCGCTGTAGGACTCTTTCCATTGTCGTGTTTCCGGAGTTATGGGAAAGGGGTAAGATCTAGTAATTGCATGTTTACAATTGCTAACCCGGTTAAAGCTATTGAGTGGGTATTTGGGTTGCCGAGGCAGGTGCTCGGATCTTGTCGGTTCGCGAGGTTGGGCTCGGATGAGGCTCGAGATTTTCTACACGCACAAAGATCTTAGTAATGCATGTTTACATTTGCTAACCCTGTTAAAGCTATTGTGTGGATATTTGGTTGCCGAGGCAGGTGCTCGGTCTGGTTTACCGAGGTTGGTGCTCGGATGAGGCTCGAGATTACTACACGCACACCCGCGGTTTTGCCACCGCAAAGGTGTGTGCTTTTCCGGAAAAGTGGTATGTTGACCCGTGTACCCCCGCGGCGGTGGCGTTAGGAATGGGGGCCCCCATGGGTGGGGGGTGTGTGAGCGTGATGTCGAGGCAGGTCCGGCGCCGAGGCAGGTGCTCGGCGGTGGGCATCGGGGAAGGTGCCCGATGTTGTTTTGATACAGGGTGTGGTTATGGTGGATGATGCATGGGAGGGATGGTTGCTCCGGTGTTTGTGGTTGCCGGGGGAGGTGCCCGGTTATGCTTGCACAAGGTTCTGCATTGTATTGTTTGCAAGAGGTTCTGCATTATCTTGTTTGCACTGGGTGCTACATTGTTGATTGCTCTGGTTTTTATTCGTGGTTTTGCCTTTCTTTAGCCCGTATTGATTTTAATACTGTTTCTGGTCACTGACTCCCCACTCCGGACAGGTTCACCAGTCCGTCCGGGGTCGAGCGCTAGGGCACCGGAGAGGCCGCAAGAGTGCGGTTCTGACTTTGATCGAACTTCAGACACAGTGACCCTTCTTTCCCTTTATCTTTATTACTCATGTAGTTAGTTGTGGTTTGCGATACCCCCGTGGGGTTCGAAGTGGATGTTGCCCTTTTTCCTTTTTGAATAATTGAATGAATACTACGTTCTCTCTTACTTGGCCATTTTGAAACGATGAAAAACAAAGAAAACCGTTTGCGAAAAACTACTTTTAAAAACGTGGGTGTCGTGTGGGCACCGAGCTTTATAAACCTTGTGGGATTTATGTGTTTGCGAACTGTTTCACAAACGAGGGCATCGTGTGGATGCCGCTTTCAAAACCTTGTGATTATTTATCCTTTCAAAACACCGGCCTCTATGCTCTAATTGAATGCTAGAATGTCATGTGAATTGTTTGGTTGTATGTGTACGAGACCCCAACTGATGTGGTTAGAGATTGTATGTACTACGCCTTGTGAGACATTTTGTAGTTGAGACGCCGTGCATGTACAAAGGAGACTCTGCGCGTTTGCAGAGTGAATTTGTGTATGCGGCGGGTCTGGACACGCGCCGGGGAGTATTGTTTTACAAAAAAAAATATATGGCTGAATCAGGGGCATCGGTGGCTCCTCTTCCGCGCGATTCGAACCCCCGGGGCGTGACAGATTAAGATGGTATCAGAGAGGTAAACTTTAACCACAACAGTCGGGGCCCAACATCCACGGGGCGCAATACACTAACTACTGATTAATAAAGTGAACTGGGGGATTTAATTTTAGTACGTCTGTAGGTCGTGGTGCTAGACCCGATAGGTTTAGGGTTGACTTGGTTTCTTTGTATGTAGCGATTAATGGCCCGAAAGGGGTTATCAGCGGAGAACGCAGGGGCAGAAAGTACGGTGCCAATAGCGGCGGAGTATCAGCTGCTCCGACAACAACTACAAGAGGTGGCCGGGCAGTTGGCAACCCTTATGGAACAAATGCGGCAGTGGGCGCAACAGTCGACATTACCAATGGAGGTCGCCCAGGCTTCTTTGCCCGGACCAACCGCACCAGTGACGAGACCGTCGGTGGCGGTCAGCGAGACTACGGTTGCCCCTTCTCCGACCTCGGTGACCGAGATACCGTCGGTTCATCCGACGACGCCTTCAGCAGCACTAACACCAGCAACTTCGGGACTTATGCCGGGGGCCACTGTTCGAGCTCCCTTGGGAGAGACCGTGGTGACACCTATCCCCAGAATGACCGCCGTTACTGCGAGGGCACCGCCCTTCCATCTTGGACCACGTTCCGAGAAAAACTGTTTGAGGAATTTCTCTCCGACAGCATCAAACAGCAGATGGAAGATGACCGGAAGCACATCAAGAAAGGAAGTCAGACAGTTACGGGTTATCAACGGGCAAATTGTGAGGTTGACCAAATGTGTTCCCCCTGTTATAAGAGATGAATCTCACAAAGCCCGTCTTTTTGTGAATGGTTTACGAAGCGATATCTACAAGGTGGTGCAAACGGCGGATTTGCACACCTTCTAGGAGGTGGTCGATAGAGCCACCACAGTGGAGCACGAATTTGCGAGTTCACGAGCCCGACGGGAGAGCTCAGATTGCGGCGGGGATAAGAAACGAGCTCGACCTTGTTTTGGAAAGGAGCATACCAAGAGGAGCCGGCCTCCTAAATACCTGAGATGGCAATAAGGAACCACGAATGCGCCGACGGGAGGACAATGGTCGGTGGACAAGTCTTGCATCAATTGCGGTGGAATACACCAAGTGACCGAATGTCCCCAGAAGCAAGACCACCATTTTCGATGCGGCAAACCGGGGCGCCATTGTTTCAACTGCCCCTCGGAAACAGGGACATCACCCGTAGCAGCATCCCACCCCTCCCCCTCACTTCATGTTTCTCCCTACCATAGATATTAGAAGAAATCCCATCGTAGAGATAAGTTCGGTCGGATCCTCCGGCTACCCCTCGAGGTAGGCGGCTGTACTCCTTCCTGCCCAGCGAGGGCGAGACGGGTTCTTAGTCTCTAAGGACTAATGAGGTTTCCGTTAAAAGTTAACGGCATCACGCTTGGGGCCGACAATCGCGGCAATCTTTAAGTGGTAGTTGACTGCTTGAAGTTCCAAGTGCGTCTCCGGGAACCAGACTTACCGAAAAACAACCTTACGAACTCGGAGTGGTCGACATGAGTTCACGGTCATACCGTTCAGACTCGTTAACGCACCAGCGGTATTCACAGGCATGATGAATAGGATACTCAAGCCCTCCTTAGACCAGCCGGTAATGGTCTTATAGTGGACGTTCCGATCTACTCTCACAACGGACAAGGGGTATGGGGAACACTCGCGAGTAATCCCCTAGACCCTTGAGGATCAGCAACCATATGCCAAACTCATAAAGTGTGAGTTTTGGCTCCGTGAGGTGGACTTTTTGGGGCATACCGTTTCGACATCTGGAATTGCAGTGGATCCGAGGAGGATCGAGTCGGTGGCCAACTGGGCTCGGCCAACAACGGTGACGGAGATCCGAAGCTTCTTAGGACGGGCAGGCCACTACAGACGCTTCGTGGGAGGCCACTTCCCTAAATCGACTAACCCAAAGTGGGTAGAGGTTCGTCTGGACAGCCCAGTGCCAAAGGAGTTTCAAAGAACTTAAAGACAGACGCACACAGGCGCCAGCGCTCATACAGCCGAAGCCCGGAAAGGACTATAAGATCTAGTCTGACGAATCTCCAAGAGGATCTTGGGAGACCAAACGACGGACACGTAACTACAACTGGTGCAAGACAGAATGTCCTCGGAGCAAGGCGGAATTTTTACGAGTGACTCAGGGATGTAATAAGGTTCCGGGGACGAATTCGTGTGCCCGATAAGCTAGAAACGAGGGAAGAAAATCTAGCCAAAGTATATAATACCTCCTATACCGCCCATTCCGGAGGTACAAAGAGGTGCAGGGATCTATGGCAGACCTTCTGGTGGCCCAAATCGAAAGAGCGATGTGGCACAAATTGTGGCGCAATTTTGGGTGTGCCAACAGGTGAAAGCGAAACATCAGCGACCGGCGGGGGAAAGCAGACGTTTCGGCTACGAGGGAGGTAGTAGCAAGGAAGACCTCGTACAAGGGAAATTTTGGCCACGACCCCAGAGGAACCCTTAGAAGTAATGCTTCGTACCCTCCTGCCCAATAAGGAGGTGAAGACTTAGTTGTCTTTTATGTTGGCTATTTAGTCAAGGGTTAAATAGGTCCAACTTCCGGCCTTGTGACAATAGACCCGAGGCGTTGTAACAGTACGCCTTAGACGTCCAGGTGAGGTGAGACGGGCCAAGACCCGAGGCGTTGTAACAGTACGCCATAGACGTCCAGGTGGGTTGAGTCAGGACAAGATCGCTGGCGGTGTGACAGGACGCCTTAAGTAAATGAGTTGCGTATTGCTAATGGTTCGAGCTTTTGGGATTGTTGGTTGGCGTCAATGACCCGATATTTGGGATGTTGGAGCGCGTAGGCCCGGTGACATACCGGTTGGCTTTACTGCCAAACCTCGATGCGGATCTTAGCACGAGAGGACAAAAAGGTTGCGCAACCGGACGATCCCCCTATGGGAAGGCGCTGTGAAGCAACCAGGAAGAATGTGAGGTAACTTAGGAACCAGAGTCAAAGATGGGGGAGTGCTACCCGGACCTCTTCGCCGCAGGCGGGAGTTAAGTTTCGGGGACGAAACTTGTTTTTATTGGTGAGTGATGTAAGACCTGGCTTTTCCGTTACCCTTTCCGTTATCCCTTTCTTACGACTGTCCGACTGTGGGACAATTTTTAGTGTTTTTCCGGAAAGTCCGTCGGGACTCGCGGACATTTTTAGGCGGAAGGGCTCGCGAAACGGAGAACGGGGACGCGATCGGTTTCGGATTCCGACTCCCGGTTCTCCCAGAATAAATTTTTGAAGTTCGGACCCCTTTAGGCGCCCCGGTATCCGTGCGATTGGATGACACGCTTTTCGAGACAATCTTAGCCGCCGATTTTTTATTAGGGTTTTCCTTAAAACCGGGGGCCGTAGGGTTTTTCTTTTCCCTCTTGGTTTTCTCTCTTGACGGCTAGGATTTAGGGCGGCGCTTTTAAGAAAGAAAAAGAGGAACCCGAATCGATATTTTCCTCTCTTTTCGAGAAGCGGCGCAAACGAGACGAGGAGAAGGGAAGAACGGGGGAAACCCATCCCTCGTGGAGCTTTCCGTTGGAGACGAGAGGGACGATCCACCCTCCCACCCTTTTCCTCACAAGATCACGGTAAGCGTCGTTCCCCCTTTATTGCATTTTCTGTGGGGTCGAGGTTTTGGTTGGGGGTTGTTCGGGTGTCGCACGCGTCGTGGGTTGTGGTAACGGGAAGCCGCCGTCGCCGTTGTCAAACGGGAGGCCGCCGCCGCCGTTATCATGCCCACGAGGTCGTCGCCGGAGTCGCACGGGAGCGAAAACGGAGAAGAAAGCAAAAAAAGGGGCGTTACTGTTCATCGCGTACGGATCCTCCAGTCGCGGTCCACAGACCCCAGTCGTGCACCCGGTGCACACCCCGCAGCCCCGGAGGCGCAGACCCAGCGCACGGAACCGTGCGCCGGGCTGCGCACTGTGCGCGGTGCACGCTCCGGGCGTGCACCCGGCGCTCGCCGCGGCAGCCGCGCGGCATGGACCCGGTCCGCGCCTTTCCCCGTGCGCGGCCCGGCCCAAGACGCACCGGCTCACCTTGCCGAGCGGTGCACCCGGTCTGCGCCGCGGGCTCCTGCTGCCGTGGACCCGGTCCGCGCCCTTCCCCGTGCGCGGCCCGGCCCAAGACGCACCGGCTCACCTTGCCGAGCGGTGCACCCGGTCTGCGCCGCGGTCACTTGCTGCCGTGGACCCGGTCCACGCGCTGCCCCGTGCACCACCCGTCAGCCCGGAGGCCCGGGAGCTCCGTTTTTGGCCCGTTTCGCCCCGTTTTTGAGTGTTTTTGACTACGACGATGTTTTTAACAATACTTTTCCTACCTTAGTTCTCCGGGCGCAAGGTGGGGGGGGGACTTCTGACTGGAATTTTCCCGCACACCCTTTTCTTCGCGTTCCAGGTGGGTACCCCTTAGAACCTCTTTATGCACAGTTTCGTTGTTACTATGTTTATTTTGTTGAGGGGTTTGGTGGGTGATGTGGACCTCCGGATTTACGGCTGTCGCGGTAGAAGACCGGGCGGGCAGTTCGCCCTACCCAAACAAAGGTAGGGTAGTTCGGGACATACTAGCGTTGGGGACGGTGATCGAGGTGACCTTTCAGAATATTAAAGTTCAACTTGTGGAATATTGTTAACTCCGGTAAGGGTTTGTGTTTTATTATCTTTATAGTATGGCGACTATGGGTCGCTGTAGGGACTCTTCCATTGTCTTGGTTTCCGGAGTTACGGGAAAAGGGGTAAGATCTTAGTAATTGCATGTTTACATTTGCTAACCCTGTTAAAGCTATTGAGTGGGTATTTGGTTGCCGAGGCAGGTGCTCGGTCTGGTTCGCCGAGGTTGGTGCTCGGATGAGGCTCGAGATTTTCTACACGCACAAAGATCTTAGTAATTGCATGTTTACATTTGCTAACCCTGTTAAAGCTATTGTGTGGATATTTGGTTGCCGAGGCAGGTGCTCGGTCTGGTTTACCGAGGTTGGTGCTCGGATGAGGCTCGAGATTTACTACACGCACACCCGCGGTTTGGCCACCGCAAAGGGTGTGCTTTTCCGGAAAAGTGGTACGTTGACCTGTGTACCCCACGCGGCGGTGGCGTTAGGAATGGGGGCCCCCATGGGTGGGGGGTGTGAGCGGTGATGTCGAGGCAGGTGCTCGGCGGCCGAGGCAGGTGCTCGGCGGTGGGCATCGGGGAAGGTGCCCGATGTTGTTTTGATACAGGGTGTGGTTATGGTGGATGATGCATGGGAGGGATGGTTGCTCCGGTGTTTGTGGTTGCCGGGGGAGGTGCCCGGTTATGCTTGCACAAGGTTCTGCATTGTATTGTTTGCAAGAGGTTCTGCATTATATTGTTTGCACTGGGTGCTACATTGTTGATTGCTCTGGTTTTTATCGTGGTTTGCCTTTCTTTAGCCCGTATTGATTTTAATACTGTTTCTGGTCACTGACTCCCCACTCCGTGACAGGTTCACCCAGTCCGTCCGGGGTCGAGCGCTAGGGCACCGGAGAGGCCGCAAGAGTGCTGTTCTGACTTTGATCGAACTTCAGACACAGTGACCCTTCTTTCCCTTTATCTTTTATTACTCATGTAGTTAGTTGTGGTTTGCGATACCCCCGTGGGGTCGAAGTGGATGTTGCCCTTTTTCCTTTTTGAATAATTGAATGAATACTACGTTCTCTCTTACTTGGCCGTTTTGAACGATGAAAAACAAAGAAAACCGTTTGCGAAAACTACTTTTAAAACGTGGGTGTCGTGTGGGCACCGAGCTTTATAAACCTTGTGGGATTTATGTGTTTGCGAACTGTTTTCACAAATGAGGGCATCGTGTGGATGCCGCTTTCAAAACCTTGTGATTATTTATCCTTTCAAAACACCGGCCTCTATGCTCTAAGTGAATGCTAGAATGTCATGTGAATTGTTTGGTTGTATGTGTACGAGACCCCAACTGATGTGGTTCGAGATTGTATGTACTACGCCTTGTGAGACACTTTGTAGTTGAGACGCCGTGCATGTACAAAGGAGACTCTGCGCGTTTGCAGAGTGAATTTGTGTATGCGGCGGGTCTGGACACGCGCCGGGGAGTATTGTTTTACAAAAAAAAATATATGGCTGAATCAGGGGCATCGGTGGCTCCTCTTCCGCGCGATTCGAACCCCCGGGGCGTGACACTAGCCGTGAGGTAGAGTAGACTTCCAATCATGCTGCGATAAAGCTTCTCGTCTACACTTTCACTAAGAGATTCACTACCTAATCCCTTATTGCTAGTTCCCATTGGAGTTGGAAAATCTTTAGAGTTTTCTAAATCGAATTTCTTCACCAACTCCCTTGCATACTTGGATTGGCACAAATGGATCCCTTCTTCATTTTGTTTCACTTGCAATCCAAGAAAGTATGTCAGTTCGCCCATCATAGACATCTCAAATTCGCTTTCCATAGTTTCTGCGAATTTAGAAGCATCATTGTCTCTAGTTGCACCAAATACAATGTCATCGACATAGATTTGTGCTACAATGAAATTATCCTGATAATGGTTCACAAAGAGAGTCCGGTCAGCTCCCCCTCGAGTATATCCCTTTTCCAATAGGTGCTTTGTTAACCTTTCGTACCACGCTCGCAGTGCTTGTTTTAGACCGTAAAGAGCCTTTTTCAAACGAAAAACATGGTTAGGTTGTTTATAGTCTACAAAACCTTTCGGTTGAGCCACATAAACTTCCTCGTTCAAAAACCCATTTAAATATGCGCTCTTAACATCCATTTGAAAGAGTTTGATTTTAAAATGACAAGTAATCGCGAACATAATACGAATCGACTCGAGTCGAGCAACTGGGGCGAACGTTTCATCAAAGTCTATACCTTCAATTTGTGAGTAGCCCTGAGCAACTAGGCGTGCTTTGTTCCTGATGATGGTACCATCCTCGTTTTTCTTATTCTTGAAAATCCATTTAGTACCAATCACGTTGTGTTGCTTCGGTGGCTTCGTTAGCTCCCATACTTTGTTTCTTTCGAACTGATGGAGCTCTTCCTGCATTGCTTCAATCCAGTAGTCATCCTGAAGAGCTTCATCGACGTTCTTTGGTTCTACCATGGAGACGTAACATGCGACTCCACAAACCAATTGTCTCCGAGTCCTGACTCCTTCTTGTGGGTCTCCAATAATGTTCGATTCCGGATGATCCTTGGAGATCCGTAGCGTTTGAGGTAACGGAGTACTCGGAGGTACATGTGATGATTCCTGCATATCAGATAAACTAGAAGAACCATTAGATGCATCAACTTTATCAAAAGAGTTATTATGAGAAGATGCATTTACAGGAGTATCATCATCTAGAGACATATCAGGGGTAGATTTATCAGATGTAAAATGAAAAGCTTCATCTACTTTAACATTAATAGATTCTACCATCGTTTTAGATTCCAAGTTAAATACCCGATATGCTCTACTGTTTGTAGAATAACCCATGAAAATCCCTTCGTCACTTCGAGAGTCGAATTTACCAAGATTTTCACGATCACGCAAAATATAACAACGACTCCCAAAGATACGAAAATATTTGATATTCGGTTTTCTACAAAATCACAGCTCATATGGTATATTTAAAGTTCCCGGGCGCAAATACACTCGATTAATTACATAGACGGCGGTGTTCACAGCTTCAGCCCAAAAATGTAACGGGAGTTTCCGGCTATGAAGCATCACACGCGCCATCTCTTGAACAACCCTATTTTTGCGCTCGACTACACCATTCTGCTGAGGTGTATAGGGTGCTGAGAATTCATGTTTTATGTCGTTGGAAGTGCAAAAATCAATGAATTTAGAATTAATGAATTCTCCACCTCTATCACTTCGAACACGAACGATCTTTTCATTTCTTTCAATCATAATACGATGACAAACCTCATGAAAAGAATCGAAAGTATCCGCTTTCTCTTTTAGAAATGTTACCCATGAATATCTAGAGAAATCATCAACCAAAAGAAAAATATACCATTTACCTCCCAAAGATGGTTGACGAGTCGGCCCCATTAAGTCCATGCGTAGTAATTCTAAGGGCCGATTGGTACCAACGTGGTTCAAGTTCTTGTGTGCAGCCCTTGATTGTTTTCCCTTTTGACAACCTCCACTCACAATGTTATCTTTAAAAGAAAGTTTAGGAACCCCCTTAACCACGTCTTTATTTGAAATCCTTACTAGTTCTTTAAAATTTATGTGACCTAGTCTTTCATGCCAAAGAGTTTCGTTATCCAAAGAAACTAGGTTATAATTTTTAGAAATTTTGTTTGAAACAACATAGCAATTATTTTCTGATCTAACCCCTTTCAAAAAGAATACATGGTCCTTATCAGTTACAATACATTCTGCAGATGAAAAATTAACTGAGAAACCATTGTCACTAAGTCGACTTATACTAATGAGGTTAGTCTTTAGGCCTTCAACAAATAAGACATTGTTCAAAACCGGGCCTTCTGGAATAGCGATTGTTCCTTTTCCAACAATTTTGGAAGAACGACCGTCTCCGAAAACAACATGTCCTCCGGAGATTTTCTCTAAAGTTTGAAAACTGTTTTTGTCACCGGTCATGTGACGGGAACATCCACTATCCAGATACCAAGACGAGTTGTCAGAAGCATGTAAAGAAGTATGAACAACAAGACAAGGGAAGATTTCACCTTTGCGCACCCAAACCTTTTTTGGACTGCGTCGGTAATGAATGTGAAGTTATTCTCCTTGGTGAAAGCGTCTTGATTGATTCATCGCTTTTCCTTGACGTCGTCGTCTTGTTTGATGTGCTACCAATGTTCTTTTCTTTTGAAAAATCCTTCTTTGATTTCCGAGGAGTGAACTCATTGGTAACAGTTGCAAGAGGTGCTTGATTTGTTCGTTTCGCTCCAATCTTGCAATTTCTTCCTATGTGCCCTGCATAACCACAACGAAGACATACCTATGTACTTGACGATCCCAAAGTAGGTGAGGTAAGATTGTTGTCGTTGATTGCAGTGAATTCCGTCGTCGGAGGAGGAGTTACCGACTGGGGCACAAAAACTGTCCCAACCGAACTAGGATTGTCTTCAGTTCGATTGTATCCAAGGCCGAAACGGTTTGTTTGACCAAGACCAAGCATCTTATCCAACTTGCTCCTTCCCGAAGAAAATTGCTTTAAATCATCTTTAAGTTGGAAAATGGTCTTCGTCATCTCCATTTTTTCCTGTCGAGCCTCGGAGTAGAGCTTCAAGAAGTAACCAGCTTTATCAACCATTTTTACATGTTCCTTCTCGAAATGCTCATTTTTCTCTTAAAGTGAAGCATTTACTTTGATCAAGTTATCCCTTTCCATTTAAAGACCAGTTGAGAGAGAAGTTGCCCTTTTTACTTCTTCTTCGAGATCCTGCAATCTCCCTCTCAACCCCATGTTTTGCTTTGCCAATTTCTTTGAATCCCTTAAGAGTTTATGGTAGGCAAAAGCAAAGTCTTCACCTTCGGAATTGCTCGATTCGTTGTCCGTTGCATTCTTTTGAACTTGGGAGGAGTTGGACAAGGAATCGGATGAACTTGCCATAAAGCACACGAAAGGTGAAGTTGTAGACGCGTGGAACGCCGTTGCGTTATTCTCTTCATCACTGGAAGATGACTCATTTGACGTTGAGGTGTCATCCCAAGTGACGGCTTGCATCGCTTTCTTCTTTGACGGATTCTTATTGGGACACTCCGTTGAGATATGGCCGTAGCCTCGGCACTTGAAGCATTGGACTTGTCCCTCCGAGCTTTTCTTATCCTTTGAAAAACTCTCTTGCTTTCTTGACTTGTGGCTTGAAAAACTTTTGCCTTTCTTCGACTTTACGAAGGATGAAGTTTTACTTGAATTACCCCTTCGAAAGTTTCGGCAAAATTTTCTTGTCAAGAGAGCAAGTTGCTTCTCAACGTCCTCCATAGATAGGTTCTCATCATCGTCTGAGGAGGATGAATCCGCGTCTTCTTCTTTTGTTGTTTTCAACGCAAAACCTGAAGACTTAGAAGTAGATGCCTTTCCAGAAGAATAGTTAGTAGGAAATGTCATTTCATATGTTTGAAGTGCACCAACTAATTCTTCTACACGGATTTCGTCCGGGTGTTTAATAGTTTCAAAGGCCGTAACCTTGGAACGAAATCTTTCAGGAAGAGTCCTTAAAACCTTTCTTACAATTTTAAATTCTGGAATTTTCTCTCCCAAGTTAGCACATGTATTCACGATGTCTTGCAATCGCGTATAGTAATCGGTGAAAGATTCATTTTCTGCCATGAAAATAAAGTCAAACTTGCTCGTAAGCATTTGTAGTTTCTGAATCTTCACAAGGTTTGTTCCCTCATGTGTAACTTGTAGAACATCCCAGATTTCATTCGCAGTCTCACATGCCGAGACGCGAGAGAGCTCAGTTTGTGACAAAGCATTAAAAAAGGCGTTAATTCCTTTGCCATTGTAAGAAGATGAGTCAATCTCTTCCTTGGTCCATTTCGACCTAGGTTTGATGGTGTGAACATCAACAATAACTTCAGTTGGATTTGACCATCCTAACTCGATAGATTGCCACACCCGTTCGTCGATGAAAATTAAAAAGGCTTTCATCCGTACTTTCCAGTAGGCATAGTTTGCTTCATCGAAGAACGGGGGTCTGTTGATATTTCCACCTTCAACTATTGTTTACAACCCTATTCCCGCTCTGATACCAATTGTTGGGTCAACTCTATAATAAGGATCTAAATAGGGGAAAAAACACCTAGAGGGGGGGTGAATAGGTGTAAACGATAAACACTCAAAAATTTTTGCGTAATAAAAACCCAATGCGGAAATGAAAAAAAAACACGCAAGATTTTTACGTGGAAAACTCCAAAACCAGGAGTAAAAAACCACGGGACCGATAACACGGTGAAATCAACTAAGATTATAACACGTACAAAGGTGATATAACGCACTCACAGACGACTCATCCATTTTCCATACGCTCCGAGTTGATCTTCTCCGCTCGCTCCACAACGCGCCTCGAATCCACGATTTGCGTCCAACGCCGAATCCACGGCGTCCAACGTCGAGTCCACGACGTCTGACCGAATCCACGGTCTCCACCAGGTAGTATGTCTCGATCACACGAACGTACCTCGCTCCGAATCCACGAGAGCGATTGCACCTTGAATCCACAAGGCCACACGAATCCACGCGCCGATTTTGGGGAAAATCGTTGTTTTGTTGGTGGTAATGATCCGCCGAATACTTAGATCAAAGATAGATCGGAAATGCCATCTAAGTATTCATTAATTTGATTCTACTCAAAATCTGAGTATGAAAACCTAGAATCAAATTAATTAATATAGATGAAGAAACATAGAATTAAATCTAGTTATTTCCTTTCTTCTCTATATGTGGATCTCTAAGTTTTTCTCCGTTAATTTTTATCTGTCATTTCCCAGAGATAAAACTTAGTGTGGATTACCCTAAAAGATAGATTTAGGGTTTACTTATAGGTTAGAAACCATTGGAAGAGGATAAGAATCAAAAACTGATTGTAACAAAATGTTTCCCGCACGACGGTCCGGACGGGATTAGGCTCATTCAGGACTGTCGTTGTTTTTCAGAGAATTCCTGAAAAATCAAGGTTCGGGGTCCAGAACGAAATCCACGGTCCGGACTGTTCATGCAGTTTCAGCAAACTCCACATTCGGGGTCCGGAACGAAATCCTACGGTCCGGACTGTTCATGCAGTTTCACCAAAATCCACGTTCGGGGTCCAGAACAAAACAGGGATGTTCAGGACTGGATTTGTGCATGAACTACCAACGTTCGGTGTCACGCCCCGGGTGTAAACTAGAACCCGGGCCCGTCTACAGATCCGCCGTGCACACGGTATTTCCCGCGTACGCGAAGCGCCAAACCTGCTCAGATATAAAAGATAATAATAAAAGAGCAATAAAAACAGAGCTGAACTAAAACTAATATATCTCAGACTGAAGCTGGAAATAAAATACAATACATCTGTATAAATGATATATCTATCTCTCCCAGCTCACCAAAAATAAATACAACCTGTTGGCAATAGCCAGTCCCAAAAGTAAAAGTACAACCGTCTGAGGAAACATGGGTACACCAACAGTCCAGCTAACTCGCTCATCCTGCCTCGAGATCTATCTACTCAGCCGTCCTCTCTCCTCGACCCGCCGCTGAAAGCCCAGCAGCACCCGCAGAAGACACTGCAAAACAAGGGAGAAGAAAAAGAGGAAAGAAGAATGGGGGTGAGAACTACTAGTAAACCAGTAGCCTCCCCTAGTGGGTAAAACCTCAAACTCTGACACACCCACTAGGTCTACCAGAGGCAAAAAGGAAAGAAGTGTGGTAAGCAATAATGACTGCTGAAGAAAGGAAACTACCACTACTATGCCTCTAAAATGCAGTCCTAGACTGGAATAACCGTATGCAACAGTAACCGACCGTCCCAGATGGACCCAATCTATACCGCCCTCATCATCGGGCAAATAAGTCGCGCCGATGTGATAGCACAACTCCTGCTGCCGCCCTCATCATCGGGCAAATAAGCCGCGCCGATGTGATAGCAAAACTGTCAATAACTGTCTGGCCCCGGCCTCCGGAGGGGATCTCGAGGGGAGCGACCCACACGAGGAAAGCATCACCGGGCTATAACCGCGCCGGTGTGATAAGTAACAAAAGCAAAACTGGATCACAACTATAAAGCCCCAGTGGAACACAACCCTCCACTAAAAGAAAACTGATCCCCAATCTGATGCATAAGTGATCATCCGGTCAATCGCCCAAAATCCGCGATCGCCGCAATACCTCACAATCCACAACCAAGTCTCACAACCGACTTCCGGTCAACCGCCCAATATCCGCGGTCGCCGGAATAACCCACAATCACAATCATGTCCCACATCCGACATCCGGTCAACCGCCTACTATCCGCGGTAGCCGCTATAATTCTCCAATCCAAATCGGGTAAAATAAGATGTATCTGGTCAACCGCCCAAAATCCGCGGTTGCCACAAAGCCCTCTAGTCCATAATCATGCCCTAACACCGATGTCCTATAACCGACATCCGGTCAACCGCCCAATATCCGCGGTCGCCGCCAAAACCCATAATCCACAATCAAGGCCCCGGCTACACTATCCCAAACCCCTGCTCAAACCCGAGCAACAAGAACCACCTGACTAACGAAAAGGAGAAAAGAAGCAAACATGGTTTCTCCTAAATCAAGTTCCAACATGATAGTGTAGCGATAAGAAATGGCCTATCTAGATGTCCATAATCCATGTTCCATAATAAAGCATTACTATCCACCTATGCATGTCATAAAATCCTCAAATAGTACCAACCATTAAGGTAATTTAATTATCCCAATTTAAGGTTCAATTCCACATGCAAAATTAACCGCTAACATAGCCAACCATATGTCCAAACATGCATGCATAAGTTCCATCCCCACTTGTTAATCAATGATCCTAACATAAGGAGATCACTCTAATAATCCTAGTGAGCATGTCAAAATAGAGGTAAGCAACAACCACCCACCTGGAGCGCTAATTCCCTGTCCAAAGGTGAAATCCACGCTCGGTCCAAACAGTCACCACAACACTGCACAACATAACCCCAAAAGAACATACATAATTTAAACATACAATGCTCCACAAAAATCTGTCCAAAACACATCAGTCCAGAGTTGCCCTGTTTTCACCTGCGAGTTCTGCTCTAAAAATTCCCAAAAAAATACCGTCGCGATCCTCGCGACGAGACGATCAAAATGAGTACTCGCACGCCCAAATCCGATACCTGTAGGCCGAGTTACAAAATCAACAAGATAACCATCCCGAAATAAACCGATCTCAAAAACTGTAGCAATACTTTCTGTAAACAGAGATTTTTCACCTTCGAAAAATATTCAAAAAATTCCCAGAAAATTTGAGGGTGTTCCTTGCGCTGTGTAGATGAAAAACGCCTCCTGGCACACCTCGATCCGACGCCTGTGCGCGAAGATATCGCCGAAATACCACAGTGCTATCCAAAACTCCGCCCCAGAAAAAGGGTCAAAAGAAAGCTAGGGAAACTCCAAGATAAACTCGAAACGAGGGGAAACTCAAATCATGAAGATCGTAGTCCTACCTGTTGTGAAGCCAACGGCGCAAAAATCGACAAAATCGGTGGTCGGAGTAAGCCGGGGGAGTCCTCGCACCCAAACCGCGACGAAGGAGACCACAAATGAACGAGCATCGCACCACGCCGTAAAAATGGAAACCTTGGGATGCGTGCCGCGGAAAAATCCAGAAATCTGCAGATGGAATCAGCTCTGGGAGATGAAGATTTCTTGTGAAGGCCGCACAGTGAGAAGAAGAGCAGGGAAAGAGCTCTCAGCAGCTGAACTCGGCCTATTTATAGGCTGGAAGAAACAATTCAAATAATGATGCTTGTGTCCCCACTTCCGGGCGATCAGATTTTTCGAGCCGCTACAGTGTTGGGCCCGGGTTCCGCCCGTTTGGGGAGTGAATTTGTATATGTGGCGGGTCTGGCGCGCACCGGAGGCGAGGTTCATTTAAAGAAAAAAAAAAAAAAAGGGATATGTTTTTCGATCTTTTAGAACCTCCGGGGTGTGACACCCGCTCCGCCGCCTGCCCGAGCCCGGGCCGCCGCGCTCCGCCGCCCCCGCCGCCGCTGCCCGCCGGCCGCCGGAACAGTGCCCAATGCCTCGAAATCCTTGCACGGCATCCGGGCTCCGAAAAATACAAGTGAATAGTCCATTTTCATCGTTTTCGCGCGCTGAATCCAAATCCGCTGTCCGTTTTGCCAAATTCCATTTCTAAAAATTGTCGAAGGCATCCGGAAAGGTGTTCTTTTGTCCAAACTTTGCGCTGAGTCCAATTTTGATATCCGTTTCGCGCGAAACCATTTCTAAACATCCGACAGGGTCAACCGATTACCCAAGTAATCCATTTAACACCCGGAGTCCATCACTTATTTCAAATTGGTGCACCAACACCACCGACACGCCACATAGGCCTCCAGAAGCTGCTGGTCACACTGTAGAAGCCCTGCAGAGATCCGGGTCACCACAGCTTCGATGGGATAGAATGCTATTTCTCTATCTCCTTGGAAATCCTCCTGCCGCCTTGGGATCGAACTTCAATGTCCCTTATCTGATTTGGTCGTGGATGGCGAGATATGTGGAGAATGCACATCCGACGGAGCGACTTCCATTCCCAATGATAATCATGCGCATCTTTAGAAAATTCAACGTCAATACTGGATCATCGGCGTGCATACACAGCTTGGGAACCATCAATGACTCTACTATTGTGAAGTCACTCTGTAGTAATCTAGAATTTAAAAGTCTCTGTTTGCTTTTCAATATTTAAAATTTGTCAATTTTGGCAAAAGTGGAGAGATAGTAGGTCAATAGTGGGCCCAGAAATATCGACTTTTGATCGGGGTCTGATCTGGAAAATCCAAGATCACCATTGCGATCGTCTCGTCGAAACATAGAAGTTTCATATTCAAATGTTTTCGATCCGACGGTCGGATCTTCCAGAAATCAGAAATCAAAAGTGGGCCCCGCGACTTAAGTGAATAGTAACCCTCGAGTTTTTAATCCCTCGCTTTCACTAATGGCCGAACCACTATCTAGAGTTTTAACCTAGAGGTATGAGTAATGGAACCTAGCTAATTTCAACGTTCTGAGCGCAATGGCACTGACGGATTTCGCGTTTGGCGACCCGGGTGCATCGAAGTGCGTGCCACGCGCGATAATTCGACGAACTTTATGGAACGACTTTTAATCCGAGCGTCGAACAAACCAAACAAACATGCTACCTGACAAGTCTCGATGAGCCGGACGTCGTGGCGAAGTCCGCTTCGCAATTCGGCGAACAGTTTGTCTCGAAATGCGTGAAAAGTGCCGAAAATTGGACTAAATTGTGTAAGAACCTAATATTTTATGTGCCTAAATGTTAGGGCTTCATACCATAAGGGGTTTGGTGCATTTTGCACCCACTGAGAAAGCCTCGGAACAATAGGGTTAGGTGTGAACCCGGTTGAGGAAGAAACTGCAACCTTTGGCTCTTGGGCTACTCGTGGGAGGTTACACGAGGTGCTCTTGGGATTTATAACTCCCAAGAGTTAATCCTCATAACCTCGGGTGCTGGGGTGGCCGAGGGACACAACTCCATTAGAGAGGAGTCCGAGAGAGAGAGAGAAGGGAGAAAGTTGGAACCAAACCTCACCAAACCTTGTTCTGGAGCTTTGGTGGTGTTCCTCTGTGCCAGAGAACCTTGCTGGAGTTGCCGTGGCCGCGCGTGCAAGAGGGACAGGTTCCGGCTTCATCCCATCTTCTTCAACCTAGGACAAGGTAAGGATTACCGAACCAAAGGTTGGTTGAACCCGAGACCCTTAGAAGTGGCTTTGTTAGGCCCTAATCTTACTCCCTGCACAGTCCGAGCTCCCCATGCACACTGGTTAGCCGGCGGGAGAGACATATCGCCGGAAACCTAGCCAAGCTCCGCCGCGACCGTTCTCCACAACCGCTGGACCAAATACAAAACTAAAATCATGGGAAAAATCTGTAGGAGATGAGTACCATCTCCACCAAATTTGGTGGAGTTTGGTTGAGTAACCACCTCGCAGTCTTGAACCCTAATTTTGGGTTTCTGGCACCTTCGGCCGAGCTTTTTGCTCCGGCGCCGGCAGGCTACCCCACCGCCGGCCACCTGCCCAGAACTCTTATTGGGATCGGGGGAAGTCCATCCATGCCTTTGCATGGCATCCATGCAGCCCGAATGAGGGCCGGCCATGGATGGTCCGAGCTTGAGGCCATTAATGGCGGCCGGTAATCCGGCGACCTCCGACGGCGAGGACAAGGCCAGACCTTCTTAAAAGCTTTCTAGGAAGCTTGTGGTGCTGTTCCTTGCACCTTGAAATCAACCATTGCAAAGTTGCCATTGTTGGTAAAAGCTTCAAAACCGAGCTTGCCACCGCCGCGCCGCCGCCGTGTTCTGTTGCCGGCCACAGGCAGAGGAAGGTTTCCCGAGGGATTTAGCACCTGTTGGTGCTTTTGGTTGGGTCCCAGAACCTCGGGTTGATTGATCACGATTTTCAATGCATTGAGCTTCATCTTCTTCCCGAGCTCCGGCCAACCCGAGGGTGTTGGGTCGAAACCAAAATGATGGAATTGTTCCTGCAACTCCAAGGAATGTTTCCATCCAAGTTATTTGCCCTGTGGTCCAGTAATTGCAGAGAACTAGCTTGAGATTGGTTGTATGTGGTTGTTAACAAATTATGCCCACTAGATGTTTGATAAAATGCCTGAGAGAGGAAAAATGTGGAATTTGGGTTTTCTGTAAAAATGAATGATGCTCCAAAAAGTCCCCTGAGCTTGATGCTCACTTCGGATCAAACAGATTCTGTGTGGAACTAAGTTTGGAGCATCGTACACATTGTTAGAGAACAAGGCTTTGGATCTCTTTGATCCAGCAAGTTCTGGGCTGCCCAAAGGTGAGCCCCAGTGTCCTGGCACTGTCCAGAGGTAGTTTTATATACAAAGTTTTAACAGATGTTGAATGGATTGAATGTTAGTGTATAAACTAGCTTTAGGTTAAATAGTTGGCTAAAGTCCTGCTTTTGGACTGTTTGAAAAATTGTAATAGTGAGCTCCTGGCTAATTTGGGGTCACTGGACGCGATGCTCGCGTCGGATTTGAGTTTCGTTGAGCCAAAGAAACAAAAATGCATTTAGGCTAGGTTAGAGAAGTATATTATGGGCCAAAATTTGCCTCGGGACCCGTGCTGCCACAAATGAGTGAGCACGGTGTCCAGCCAGACATAAGTAACCTGTTGGAAGTGACGGAATGTTAAAATGAATCTCCAGTTGAAAGAACGAGCGAAAACAGTGCCCAAACTGGCACTAAAAGTTAAATTTAAAAGCTCTAGGGGTCTAGATGCAAAAGTCACATCATATACTGGTTAGTAAGTTGATTCCTGAACCTTAATTCACATTCAGGGTTATTCGGTAGCATCTGGTGTGCTGAGCGTACAGTTGGTTCAGTTTAGCCGCCTGCGTTATATCAGGTGGGTTATCTTCGGTCCGGGTTTTATCAGTTCGGCCCTCTGGGGTGCGATACTGGTTGGACTCCTGTTCTTGGTAACTTAGTTTATTTTGAGCCTGTCTGCCTTTGGTTGCAATATATATTACTATTAGTTGCTCTGACTAATTGGTCATTTCGTAGTTGCACTCCTATGATTTGATTATTATATCAGTCTATTAATGCTTGAGCCTGCCTTGCCATTGATTCAGTGATTTGCTACCTTATGCCTGCTTTATACATGCTTCCTTGTTGTTCGCCCGTTATGTTGCTAAATACATGATCTTTTAAAATAAATATTTTTTACCAAGCCTTGTAGGGTAGCCTGAGTCTGTTCTTGTTTGATAGGACGAGGGTAACGCTCTACGAGGGTTGGGACCCAAAAACCTATTGTTTTCAAAGGTTTTCTTAAAAACATGTGTTTAGTTATATAAGGGGTTAGTCTATCTGATTGGGTGAGATGTTGAGCCATGCCTGTTATCAGTTCTATTCTGCCTTATATGATTATTCTTAGTGCCTCTGTATTTATATCTTATCTTGGAACATTTCCATGGTTGATGAGTAAGCCTGTTTGTCCTGTCGATCAAATGATACACTGCTGAGCACATAGATTCGTTTAACTGATGTTTTTACCGAGCTTCGTAGGGTCGCCGGAGTCTGTTCTTGTTTGATAGGACAAAGGCAATTGCTCTACGAGGTTTGGAAACCCAAGCTTCGTAGTGTCGCCTGAGTCTGTTCTTGTTTGATAGGACGAGGGCAATGCTTTTCGGGGTTTGGACTTTTCAAAACAGTTTTCTTAAAAACATGTGTTTAAGTTTTGTATCATTTGGTTGGTTTGTGTGGTTGAGTTGAGTTTATATGTGAGCTTCTGCTGAGTTGAGATTTGCCTTGATCTTGCATATGAGTTGAGATTTATTGCTGAGTGTTCCGCATAGGTGTTGAGATTCAGTTGATCTTGTCATTGCATCCCAGTGGGGATTTCCCGGCTTGTTGCCGATTACCCGGTCAGTGGACCGTGAGCTTGAGCATTTGCATATGATTCGCCCGCACCGTTGTACTTCACGAACATCAGCGGATTTGCTACCTATACCGATGTTCTTTACCGGTAAAGTGGTTAGCTGTGGCAACCCGTGACCCTTGTGAAGGGAATGTCAACCAGGTGGTGCCAAGTGGGCAGCCTTGCCTGAGGTCTTGTGAAGGCCAATATGGTAGCTTGTGATTGGGTCTTTGCGTTTTCATCTATTTGATGCATGTGTTGTTAAGTTGCTTTAACATGCTTCTTGATTCTTTGATCTGGCTTCTAGTTATCTACCTTTATATGATTCTATGTGATGCCTTTGATTATAGTTTCATTGTTATCTTGCTGATTGTCCTAACTCCTTGATGTGTTGATTATCCTGATACATGTTTTAAATTCTGTTAAAATTATCTCCTATGCTTGTGCCCAGATTATGAGTTTTGCTTTCTTTACAGCACCAGTTATATATCTTCTTTACCCTAACCCTGATTATTACTATCCTCTAGTATTGTATACCAGTAGGTACGATCTGCTATTTCTCGGCTCGTCGTGCCCACTGGGATACACTCCGGTGTGTGTCACACCCTCGGGTGACTGTTTTTCAGGTCGAGCGGGTGTTGAGATGTCGGGACGAGGTGGTGAGATCACGAGATAGCGCTTGACCCTGGACAGCCGATAGCCAAGCATTTAGTTATTTGATGTAACAAGGAAAATGTAATAAGTTGTTGTAATTGTGTAATTTACTATCCGTGTTATATTAGTGGTACGTAGTTAGTACTCTGTTGATTGCCAAGCTAGCCGTGCATATATAGAAAAGGCTCAATCCCCAGTGGGATTGGGACTCTTCTATATATGTGGCGGTCTGTTGCGCCCTGGCTGGTTTGCAACTCTGATTTAAAAAAAAAAAAAAAAAAATTTAGCCGCTGGTTTTTGAACTCGGGGCGTGACAGATTAGATGGTATCAGAGAAATAGGAAACGCAATGTCTAGGTTTGGCTAGGAACGAACCCTAGGATGACCGGTGTTACCAGAGAGCGCTGGGTAGTGTTCTAAGTCTGATAGGTCAAAACAGAAGTTGTGGGTCGACCGTACTAAAATAAATTATTAACTATTGCAGTTATGGCTCGCACTCGGCGTGGTGCTGGTGGTGGTCAAGGGACTGGCATGGGTCGGGGGGCTGCCCAAGCAACTGCTGAAAGTGGGGGCCCAGAGATCCCCGACAGAATGCAAAGATTTGAGGACCAGTTGGCTCAAATGGCTGCAATGATACAACAGTACATGCAGCGGGAGGCTAATGTTCCTGCTGCACCTGCACCACCTGCAGCACCAGCCTCTGCGACTGAGGGACCTCCTGTTCCTCCTGCACCAGTACCACCGGCTGAATCGGCTGCATCTGAAGCCGTTGCTGCAACTGTAGATGCTCCCGGGGTGGCAGGGGGTAACAATCCTAACAATCCTGCCGCCCTGGAAGCTGCCAGAGCAACGTACAAGGAAGAAAGATCAAGAGTCAAGGCAGTCCTGCTGGAGTTTAATAAATTCAAGCCCCAAGAATTCTTAGGTCGTGAAAAGGGCCCCTGGGCCCTTGAAGAATGGCTAAACCACATGGAGAAGCTGTTTAGAGATTTGGACACTGAAGAGCAAGATCAGGTGACGCTGGGGGTGCACTGCCTCGGTGTCAGCGCAAGCTTATGGTGGCTGCGCTACCAACGCCACAATTTTGCTCCTGATGCACCTAAGCCTACCTGGGAGCAATTTAGGGTGGCTCTGTACCACCGCTACCTAAAGGAGACAGCACGAGAGGCATTAGAGCGGGACTTGGAAAACATGCGCCAAGGAGACCACACCCTGAGGGAGTACGAAGAAGAATTTACAAAAATTGCTGACCTGGTGCCACAAGCGGTGCAGGACGAGCGTCGCAAGGTTAGATTATTTACTCAAGGCCTGCGACACGAGATCCGGCGTCAGTTGTCTTCACATTTGATCACCGACTACGACGAATGTATCGAGCGCTGCCTTGCCATTGAGGCTGAATTGAAAATCTCCCGGGCTGAGCGGGCAGCGATGGATAAAGGAAAAGGGATGAAGTGACAGTTCGCTGGAAATGGGGAGGGATCATCTGGATCAAATAGAAGACCCCCTAGACCCCCAGGAAATCAGAACCAAGCCAGTGGTTCTCGGACCTTCAATCGACAACAAAGGGCGAGGCCTTGCGTCTTCTGCGGGGCAGATCATCAACCCATGACTTGCAACCTGCGCCACGGAAGATGCTATAATTGTGGTCAGCCTGGCCATATCTCTGCTAACTGCCCGCGGAGATCTGTTGCGAACCCACCAGTATTGGCTGTGCCACCTCTTGCTGTCCGGCCTCCAGCGCCAACCCAGAGCGTGGCTGCCTCAAATCCTCTTTCATCGCGCCAAACTGAGGGACCCCGCCAAGTGACGGGAGGACGGGTCTATGCTCTGACACAGCATGGCGAGCCGTCAGGGGAAGGCCCATCGGGAGCTTGAAATGTTGAAACAACGATGTAATAAATTAATACTTAGAAAACTGATATTTTGGGTGTTTTAGAAAACTTTTAAAGTATGTTTTGTTAAGTTTCGGGGACGAAACTTCTTAGAAGTTGTGGGTGATGTAGTAATCTAGAATTTAAAAGTCTCTGTTTGCTTTTAAATATTTAAAATTTGTCAATTTTGGCAAAAGTGGAGAGATAGTGGGTCAATAGTGGGCCCAAAAATATTGACTTTTGATCGGGGTCTGATCTGGAAAATCCGAGATCACCATTGCGATCGTCTCGTCGAAACATAGAAGTTTCATATTCATATGTTTTCGATCCGACAGTCGGATCTTCCATAAATCAGAAATCAAAAGTGGGCCCCGCGACTTAAGTGAATAGTAACCCTCGAGTTTTTAATCCCTCGCTTTCACTAATGGCCAAACCACTATCTAGAGTTTTAACCTAGAGGTATGAGTAATGGAACCTAGCTAATTTCAACGTTCTGAGCGCAATGGCACTGACGGATTTCGCGTTTGGCGACCCGGGTGCATCGAAGTGCGTGCCACGCGCGATAATTCGACGAACTTTATGGAACGACTTTTAATCCGAGCGTCGAACAAACCAAACAAACACGCTACCTGACAGGTCTCGATGAGCCGAACGTCGTGGCGAAGTCCGCTTCGCAATTCGGCGAACAGTTTGTCTCGAAATGCGTGAAAAGTGCCAAAAATTGGACTAAATTGTGTAAGAACCTAATATTTTATGTGCCTAAATGTTAGGGCTTCATACCATAAGGGGTTTGGTGCATTTTGCACCCACTGAGAAAGCCTCGGAACAATAGGGTTAGGTGTGAACCCGGTTGAGGAAGAAACTGCAACCTTTGGCTCTTGGGCTACTCGTGGGAGGTTACACGAGGTGCTCTTGGGATTTATAACTCCCAAGAGTTAATCCTCAGAACCTCGGGTGCTGGGGTGGCCGAGGGACACAACTCCATTAGAGAGGAGCCCGAGAGAGAGAGAGAAGGGAGAAAGTTGGAACCAAACCTTGTTCTGGAGCTTTGGTGGTGTTCCTCTGTGCCAGAGAACCTTGCTGGAGTTGCCGTGGCCGCGCGTGCAAGAGGGACAGGTTCCGGCTTCATCCCATCTTCTTCAACCTAGGCCAAGGTAAGGATTAACGAACCAAAGGTTGGTTGAACCCGAGACCCTTAGCAGTGGCTTTGTTAGGCCCTAATCTTACTCCCTGCACAGTCCGAGCTCCCCATGCACACTGGTTAGCCGGCGGGAGAGACATATCGCCGGAAACCTAGCCAAGCTCCGCCGCGACCGTTCTCCACAACCGCTGGACCAAATACAAAACTAAAATCATGGGAAAAATCTGTAGGAGATGAGTACCATCTCCACCAAATTTGGTGGAGTTTGGTTGAGTAACCACCTCGCAGTCTTGAACCCTAATTTTCGGTTTCTGGCACCTTCGGCCGAGCTTTTTGCTCCGGCGCCGGCAGGCTACCCCACCACCGGCCACCTGCCCAGAACTATTCTTGGGATCGGGGGAAGTCCATCCATGCCATTGCATGGCATCCATGCAGCCCGAATGAGGGCCGGCCAAGGATGGCCCGAGCTTGAGGCCATTAATGGCGGCCGGTAATCCGGCGACCTCCGACGGCGAGGACAAGGCCAGACCTTCCTAAAAGCTTGCTAGGAAGCTTGTGGTGCTGTTCCTTGCACCTTAAAATCAACCATTGCAAAGTTGCCATTGTTGGTAAAAGCTTCAAAACCGAGCTTGCCACCGCCGCGCCGCCGCCGTGTTCTGTTGCCGGCCACAGGCACAGGAAGGTTTCCCGAGGGATTTAGCACCTGTTGGTGCTTTTGGTTGGGTCCCAGAACCTCGGGTTGATTGATCACGATTTTCAATGCATTGAGCTTCATCTTCTTCCCAAGCTCCGGCCAACCCGAGGGTGTTGGGTCGAAACCAAAATGATGGAATTGTTCCTGCAACTCCAAGGAATGTTTCCATCCAAGTTATTTGCCCTGTGGTCCAGTAATTGCATAGAACTAGCTTGAGATTGGTTGTATGTGGTTGTTAACAAATTATGCCCACTAGATGTTTGATAAAATGCCTGAGAGAGGAAAAATGTGGAATTTGGGTTTTCTGTAAAAATGAATGATGCTCCAAAAAGTCCCCTGAGCTTGATGCTCACTTCGGATCAAACAGATTCTGTGTGGAACTAAGTTTGGAGCATCGTACACATTGTTAGAGAACAAGGCTTTGGATCTCTTTGATCCAGCAAGTTCTGGGCTGCCCAAAGGTGAGCCCAAGTGTCCTGGCACTGTCCAGAGGTAGTTTCATATTAAAAGTTTTAACAGATGTTGAATGGATTGAATGTTAGTGTATAAACTAGCTTTAGGTTAAATAGTTGGCTAAAGTCCTGCTTTTGGACTGTTTGAAAAATTGTAACAGTGAGCTCCTGGCTAATTTGGGGTCACTGGACGCGATGCTCGCGTCGGATTTGAGTTTCGTTGAGCCAAAGAAACAAAAATGCATTTAGGCTAGGTTAGAGAAGTATATTATGGGCCAAAATTTGCCTCGGGACCCGTGCTGCCACAAATGAGTGAGCACGGTGTCCAGCAAGACATAAGTAACCTGTTGGAAGTGACGGAATGTTAAAATGAATCTCCAGTTGAAAGAACGAGTGAAAACAGTGCCCAAACTGGCACTAAAAGTTAAATTTAAAAGCTCTAGGGGTCTAGAAGCAAAAGTCACATCATATACTGGTTAGTAAGTTGATTCCTGAACCTTAATTCACATTTAGGGTTATTCGGTAGCATCTAGTGTGCTGAGCGTACAGTTGGTTCAGTTTAGCCGCCTGCGTTATATCAGGTGGGTTATCTTCGGTCCGGGTTTTATCAGTTCGGCCCTCTGGGGTGCGATACTGGTTGGACTCCTGTTCTTGGTAACTTAGTTTATTTTGAGCCTGTCTGCCTTTGGTTGCAATATATATTACTGTTAGTTGCTCTGACTAATTGGCCATTTCGTAGTTGCACTCCTATGATTTGATTATTATATCAGTCTATTAATGCTTGAGCCTGCCTTGCCATTGATTCAGTGATTTGCTACCTTATGCCTGCTTTATACATGCTTCCTTGTTGTTCGCCCGTTATGTTGCTAAATACATGATCTTTTAAAATAAATGTTTTTTACCAAGCCTTGTAGGGTAGCCTGAGTCTGTTCTTGTTTGATAGGACGAGGGTAACGCTCTACGAGGGTTGGGACCCAAAAACCTATTGTTTTCAAAGGTTTTCTTAAAAACATGTGTTTAGTTGTATAAGGAGTTAGTCTATCTGATTGGGTGAGATGTTGAGCCATGCCTGTTATCAGTTCTATTCTGCTTTACATGATTATTCTTAGTGCCTCTGTATTTATATCTTATCTTGGAACATTTCCATGGTTGATGAGTAAGCCTGTTTGTCCTGTCGATCAAATGATACACTGCTGAGCACATAGATTCGTTTAACTGATGTTTTTACCGAGCTTCGTAGGGTCGCCGGAGTCTGTTCTTGTTTGATAGGACAAAGGCAATTGCTCTACGAGGTTTGGAAACCCAAGCTTCGTAGTGTCGCCTGAGTCTGTTCTTGTTTGATAGGACGAGGGCAATGCTTTTCGGGGTTTGGACTTTTCAAAACAGTTTTCTTAAAAATATGTGTTTAAGTTTTGTATCATTTGGTTGGTTTGTGCGGTTGAGTTGAGTTTATATGTGAGCTTCTGCTGAGTTGAGATTTGCCTTGATCTTGCATATGAGTTGAGATTTATTGCTGAGTGTTCCTGCATAGGTGTTGAGATTCAGTTGATCTTGTCATTGCATCCCAGTGGGGATTTCCCGGCTTGTTGCCGATTACCCGGTCAGTGGACCGTGAGCTTGAGCATTTGCATATGATTCGCCCGCACCGTTGTACTTCACGAACATCAGCGGATTTGCTACCCGTACCGTTGTTCTTTATCGGTAAAGTGGTTAGCTGTGGCAACCCGTGACCCTTGTGAAGGGAATGTCAACCAGGTGGTGCCAAGTGGGCAGCCTTGCCTGAGGTCTTGTGAAGGCCAATATGGTAGCTTGTGATTGGGTCTTTGCGTTTTCATCTATTTGATGCATGTGTTGTTAAGTTGCTTTAACATGCTTCTTGATTCTTTGATCTGGCTTCTAGTTATCTACCTTTATATGATTCTATGTGATGCCTTTGATTATAGTTTCATTGTTATCTTGCTGATTGTCCTGACTCCTTGATGTGTTGATTATCCTGATACATGTTTTAAATTCTGCTAAAATTATCTCCTATGCTTGTACCCAGATTATGAGTTTTGCTTTCTTTACAGCACCAGTTATATATCTGCTTTACCCTAACCCTGATTATTACTATCCTCTAGTATTGTATACCAGTAGGTACGATCTGCTATTTCTCGGCTCGTCGTGCCCACTGGGATACACTCCGGTGTGTCTCACACCCTCGGGTGACTGTTTTTCAGGTCGAGCGGGTGTTGAGATGTCGGGACGAGTTGGTGAGATCACGAGATAGAGCTTGACCCTGGACAGCCGTGTCACGCCCCGGGTGTAAACCGGAACCCGGGCTCGTTTACAGATCCGCCGTGTACACGGAATTTTCCGTGTACACGAAGCGCTGGTAACCTGCTCAAATAAAGATGATATAATAAAAGAGCATAAACAGAGCTAAACCAGAACTAATACATCTCAGATAAAGCTGGAAAGTAAAAGTGCAGAAGTAAACTCTCAATAATACAAATATCTCTCCCAGCTCACTAATCAAATACAACCAGCTGGCCAAAGCCAGACCCAAAAGAAATGAAAAGTAGAGTATCTGAGAGTATCGGGGTACATCTAGTAACTGAACTGGTGCCTGGGTAGACCGCTATCTAGTCCGCGATCCTCTTACCTCGATCCGCTGAGGAGGGGCCCGCAACTGCCGCAGACGACTCTGCAAAACAAAGGGGAAGAGGAAAAAGGAAACAGTGGGGAGTGAGAACTACTATAGAACAGTAGCCTCCTCCTAGTGGGTAAACCTCTACTCAGACATGCCCACTAGGACTATAAGAGGCGGAGAACAAAACAAAGGTGGTAAGCTGTGAATAAGACTGCGGATGATGAATAGAGCTACCACTACATGCCTCTAAGGTGCCAGCTAAAAGTATGGCTAAATGGATGCATCAGAATGTAAATGCCTGCCTGTCTAAACCCAATCGATACACCAGTAAGCGCTGGTACTGCCTGCTCTGCCTGCCAAATCGGGTATGCCAGCCTACGCATAACACCGATAGGGGATGAGAGTCGCGAAGACTCGAGATCTATAAACCGCACACTCCGGAGTGGCACTCGAGGGGAGCGACCCACACGAGTCAAGTGCCTCAGTAACAAGTGTCAAAGTCAGCAGGACTGGATCACGACACTGATCTAAGTGGAAAGCCCATCCACTAAAAGAAGCCCAAAACCTGTCCCCCAATCTGATGCAATAACCACTGTCCGGTCAACCGCCAAAAATCCGCGGTTGCCGCAATGCCCTGCCCTCACCGCCTGCCTGTCCCAAATCCCACAACTGTCTGACTACACTATCCCAGCCCCTGCTCGAACCCGAGCGCACTATCCCCTAAATCTAGACAAAAGGAGAGAAAATAAAAGCATGGTTTCTCCTAAGTCAGTTCCAGCATAATAGTGTAGCAGAAAATGGTGGCCTAGCTAGATGTCCATACAAGCATGCAAAGTCCTTTATTAAAACATGATTCCAGTATTTTGGTTCTCACAAAGTAGAGGTATGCTGTTCAAATAAACTTCCATTTTACTAAGTTACCCCAAATCAGTTTATGTGTATGTATAAGAGGTTCCCACATGTATAAGCAACATAATCCATTAAGCAAGACCCTTCCCGTGATTTCCGGCGACATATTATTTACAAGAGTTAATCATTAATTAATACTTAGTCCTTTTAAAGATGCAAGTCCTAAAAATAAGCCCAATTCTCAATTAGCATGCAATAATCGCTTTTACCGGTTCTTTTAGCAATATAACATGGTAGCAACTCAAATAGGCCTAGTGGGGATGTTACAAGTAGGAGTGTTAACAACGGTACCCACCTCGAGCGCTAATTCCGGTCCCCGGAAGCAAAGTCCACGCCCGATCCGGAAATCCCCCACAACAATGCGCTACAACCCCAAAGAACACATGCAATTAATATTCCAAGTTTCAAACCAAAATCTGTCCCAAAATATCCGTTTAATAGTTTAGCCATTTTCACCTGCGGAACGTACCCGAGAAATTCCCAGAAAAATACTATCGTGATCCTCGCGACGAACCGGTCGAAACGAGTACCTGCACGTTCACCCACGAGTTTTCTATGCTGAGAACCAAATTCGACAAGAGAACCATCCCGAAGCAAGTCGATCGCAAAAACTGAATCTGAAAGTACTGTAAACAGAGGCTTCTCACCTTCGGGAAAAATTCAGGAAATTCCAAGAAAATTTGGGGGGATTCCTCGTGGTGTGTAGATGCAAAATGCCTTTTGAATCGCCCCAATCCGAGGTCTGTACGCGAAGATATCACCGAAACAACACAGCGCTGTCCAAATTCCCACCCCAGAAAGTGAGGTCACAAGATGATCCGAAAAACCCATGAAAAGCTCGGAATGGGAAAAACCAGTAAACACGAAAAAACGTAGCCCTACCTGTCGTGAAGACGATGGTGCAAGAATCGCTGAAAAATACTGCCGGGGTAGCTCGGGAGAGTCCGTGCAGTGAAATGCGACGAAGGGAATCACAAGGGAACGAGCGTCGCGCCGCGCCGTAAAATCCAAACCTCGGAGTGTGTGCCACCACAAATCTTGGAAATCCTCCAGAAGATGTAGAACTCGAAGGGGAACAACTTTGCTGAAGACACCTTGGTGAGAAGAGGCTCGGAAATGGTGGAAAAAGTGAGAAGAAAGGAGCTCGGGCTGTTTAAATAGGCCTCCCAAACAATTGGAAAAATACCATCCGGGTCCCAACTTCCGGGCGCCCGGAAGTTTTCGGGCGCGCACAGTGCGGCCCGGCCCAAGACTTTCGGGCGCGCACAGTGCGGCCCGGCCCATGGCGCGCCGTCGGACGGGATCCGCGGTCCGTCCGACCCGCCTCAGAGCCCGCCACGTGTCGCCCGAACAGGCGACAGCCAAAACCTCCACTCCTGCTGCGCCGCGTGGCCAACCCCGGGAGTCGACACGTGTCCCCGGTCAATAGTACTGTCGCGCCTGCGCGCCTGCCCGCGCCAGCTGCCCCTCCTGCCCGCACAGTTGACCAGCCAATAGGAAAGCGCCACGTGTCCCTGCCACTGACCGCTGCACCCGGTGCACGAGCCTCCGTAAGCCGAACCAATGGTAACCTGCCACGTGTCCACTCCGGCGCACCGTGAACCAATACCCAACCATCATGCTCCGTAGACCGGGAGCTGTGAGCCGGCCTATGAGGTGGTGCCACGTGTCCCCGCCTTGGTGCACGACGGCCGCGTGGACCGCGCGCCTGCCCGCGCGCCCGCGCGCTGCCCGCGCCCTGTGCCGCCGCCGTTCCGCCTGCCCGAGGCCGCGCCGCCGCCCGCCGACGCTGCCCGCCGCCGCCGCCGCCGCCGGCGATCGCCGGAGTTACTGTTCCGGCGATGAACAGTACCCGAAGCTCAGAAAAATCCAGCAGATAGTCCATCTTGACCGTTTTCGCGTGCTGAATCCGAATTTGACGTCCGCTTTGCCAAATTCCCACTCAGAAAATTGCCAAATGCGTCTGGAAAGGTATTCTTGGTCCAAATTTCGCGTCGAGCCCAATCTTAATATCCGTTTCGCGCGAAAACACTTCCAGAGACCCGACAGAGTCAGCCGATCACCCATGTGATCCATTTGAGCCTGGAGTCCAACACTTGTGTCCAATTGTGCCCTAAACACCTCCAGCACACCGCGTAGGCCTCTGATGGCCACTCCAACGCACTGCAACAGCTCTGCGGAGATCCAGGTCATCACATCCTCCCCCACTAAACGGAAGTTTCGTCCTCGAAACTAGAGTCATACCTCAAGCCGGGGCCTCGAACAAGTCGGGGTAGGCATCCCTCAACGCTGACTCCAGCTCCCAAGTAGCCTCGCGCTCGCCCTGGTTGCTCCACAGAACCTTCACATAAGGAATGGCCCGGCTGCGCAGCTCTCTAACCTCACGGTCCAAAATCCGCAACGGTCGCTCGACATAACTCAAGTCCTCAGCAATCTCCAGTAGGGCGAAATCAATGATGTGCGACGGGTCATAAACATATCTCCTCAGGGTGGATACATGAAACACATCGTGAACCCCAGCCAATCTGGGAGGGAGTGCAAGCCGGTAGGCAACTGGTCCTATGCGCTCCAATACCTCAAAAGGTCCAATATAACGAGGGCTCAGTTTTCCACGAATCCCAAATCTCCGAATCCCCTTCGAAGGTGAGACCTTCAAAAGGACATGATCGCCCACCTGAAACTCTAAGTCCCGCCGTCGGGTATCAGCATAACTCCTCTGTCGGCTCTGAGCGGTCTCAAGATGTCGTCGAATCAGTCTGACCTTCTCCTCTGCCTCTAATAGTAGATCAGGACCCAAGGTCTTTTTCTCGCCCACATCACTCCAATATAGGGGTGACCGACACTTGCGCCCATACAACGCTTCAAACGGAGCCATCTGGATGCTCGCTTGATAGCTGTTGTTGTACGTAAACTCAACCAATCCCAGGTGTCGGTGCCACCCTCCCCCAAAATCCAGAATGCATGCTCGCAGCATATCCTCGAGAGTCTGAATGGTGCGCTCTGACTGTCCGTCCGTCTGTGGGTGGAATGCTGTGCTAAAGCGAAGCTGTGTCCCCAGGGCCATCTGTAAACTCCTCCAGAAGCGCGAGACAAACCTCGAGTCTCTATCCGATACAATGGAAACGGGTATCCCGTGCAATCTGACCACCTCTGCTAAGTACATCTGTGCCAGTCGCTCCAATGGCCAAGTCATCTGAACCAGTAGAAATTGAGCGGATTTGGTGAGTCTGTCCACGACCACCCATATCGCATCTGCTCCAGTCTGTGCTCTCGGCAATCCCGTGACAAAATCCATAGTGATATGATCCCACTTCCACTCAGGGATTGGGAGACTCTGCAACTTGCCAGCAGGTACACGATGCTCAGCCTTTACTTGCTGACAAGTTAAGCAGTGCGCCACAAATCTGCCAATATCTCTTTTCATACCGCTCCACCAAAACTGTGCCTTGAGGTCCTTATACATCTTAGTCCCACCAGGATGGATGGTATAAGGTGTATAATGAGCCTCCCGCAAGATCTGCTCTCGAATCTCTGAGTCCATAGGCACGCAAGCTCGGTCCCTGTACCGTAGTACTCCCGCAGCATCAACTGAAAAATCTCTTGTCTCGCCAGCCTGAATCTGCTCTCGAATCCTCATCAAATGGGGGTCCTCACTCTGTTTCTCCCGAATCCTGTCTAACAGAGTGGGCTGCACGACCAAGGACAGCAGTCTAGCAGAAACCCCAGGGGACACCACCTCAAGCTCTAATCGCCTCATCTGCTCCAGTAATGGCGCCTGGTCGGTGATCATCAAGGATAGGCTCTGTACTGCCCTCCTGCTCAGGGCATCAGCGACCACGTTGGCCTTGCCAGGATGGTAGAGTATGTCCACATCATAGTCCTTTAACAGCTCCAACCATCTGCGTTGTCTCAAATTAAGTTTGTTACGGCATTTTGGTATTGGCATATTTCGTGAGTCATGTCAGTGAGTTGAGTCGGAGTCTTAAAGGGATCAAATTGTCAATCAGCAATCAAAGACTTACAAAAGATTCAACAAGAGCTCAAGTTGACACTCAGTGTCTTGAATCTTGAAGATTGAAGTTGAAGAATTGTGGATCAGTTACATCAATCTCAAGAAGAAAGTATTCAAGAGGATCAGGTATGTTTAACTAAATAATTGTGGTGATCCGAATACTTTCTTATAGTGTAGAAACACTTGGATGAACGTTTAATTGCATAATAATCAAAAACTGGTGTTCGGACTTGTTCAGGATCCGGATCAGAGCCAACGATCCGGATCCCGAAGGTTGTTGCTTCATACAAGACTTCGATCCGGATCCTTGCAATTTCCGATCCGGATCCCGAATGTAAAGTTTTCTGATTTGTATGAACGATCCGGATCGGGCCTTGCAATCCGGATCCCGAACCCTTGGTTTTCTGGAATTGTCAATCTCGTTACGACGATCCGGATCGCAATAAATCTGATCCGGATCGCCGTCCTGAAAATTTCCAGATAAGGTATGTTTTTTATTCTTATCTCTTTCCAAAGGTTTCTAAACTATAAATAGACACTTAGGGTTTCTCAAAAACGTGGGAGCTACGGCCGATCAATTTCTAAAACACTTGAGAGCAACCCTAGAGGCTAGGTTTTCATCGTTCTTCTTTATAGCCTCTTTTAGGTCAATTCGACGGTTCTTCCAAGATCTATCTTTTGTCGAATTGATCTAATCTTTGCTTAGAGATTTTTCCCATGGATCTTCATTGATAATCTAAGCAAAGGATCACCATCGAAGTCAATATTCTTATCGACTGAGTTTGCGTCGTGGATTCGACGTGGCATCGTGGATTCGGTGTGCTAAAGGCGTTTCGTGGATTCGAAACGTGTGCTCGTGGATTCGAGTGGCGTTCGTGGATTCGAACGTGTGCAGTGGGCGTGCAAAATCGGTGGAGTGCGAGGTCCAAGAAATTGAAGGAGGGGTTAAATCCGTGGAGACGGTAATCACCTTGTTATTCTTCTTTTCTTAGGGATTGTTATTGCGCGGATATCCAACCGGTCAGCGCAAGGTCCGAAGAAGCTGAAGGAGGGGTTGAGTCCGTGGAGTCGGTAATCACCTTGTTATTCTTCTATTCTTAGTGGATTGTTATTGCGTGTTGGTCCCGTGGTTTTTCTCCTGGATTGGAGTTTCCACGTAAATCTCGGTGTGCTGTTTTTATTTTCCGCATTGGTTTTTATTTTGCACTGAGATTGAGTTTTATAAGTATTACACCTATTCACCCCCCCTCTAGTTGTTTGATAGTACCTATTTAGATCCTTATTACTTATAACCCAACAATTGGTATCAGAGAGGTTTTTAGGTTTATCTATCATGATGGGTGAAAGTGGTAATATTTATAGACCTCCTCTTTTTGATGGGACTAATTATGCTTATTGGAAAGTGCGGATGAGAGCTTTTCTCATCGCAATTGATGAGCGGGTATGGCAATCCGTGGAATACGGTTGGGTGCATCCTGTTGAGGAAGTAGGAAATTCCACTACCCCAAAACCTCGCTCTAGATGGTCCAAAGAGGAATTTGAAAGATCTTCTTACAATGGGAAAGGTATGAACGCTTTATTTAATTCTCTTTCCTCGACTGAATTTACAAGAATTTCCGCGTGTGAAACCGCGAAGGAAATTTGGGATATTCTCAAAATTACACATGAGGGTACTAATCTTGTAAAAATTCAAAAGCTCCAGATGCTTACAAGTCAATTTGACTCTATTCATATGGATGAGCATGAATTGTTTACAGATTATTACACTAGACTTCAAGATGTAATAAATACATGTGCTAATTTAGGAGAAAAGATCCCGGAGTCGAAAATTGTAAGAAAGATACTTCGGACTCTTCCGGAACGGTTTAGGGCAAAGGTTACCGCCATTGAAACCGTTAGTCATCCGGATGAGATGAGTATAGAGGAATTAGTAGGTGCTTTGCAAACTTATGAAATGACTTTTCCTACTAATCAAGTTTCTTCCAAGTCTTCTTCTAAGCTTACAGGTATTGCATTCAAATCAATAAAGGAAGAAGATAGCGAATCGAGTTCCGACGATAAAATCTCTTTTGCCGATTTTGAAGAACAATTGGCGCGGATCACAAAGAAATTTCGTCGGAAGTTTTGGAAGAATCGAACCGATGGATCTTCATCCACGAAATCTTCTAAAGGATCATCGGGTTCTAAATCCTCTAACCTCAAAAGCTTTGCAAAACCTTCTAAAGAAAAAGAAAAAGATGATTTCGAAGGGAAAATCCAATGCTATCGATGCAAAGGCTACGGCCATTTTTCACTGGATTGTCCTTCTAAGAAATCATATAAAAAGAAGGCTTTGCAAGCGAAAACTTGGGACGATTCTACTTCTAATGAATCGACCTCAAGTAAAGAGGAAAAAATTGTTGCTTCTCATGCCTCTCATTTTCCCTCTTCTAATAATTGTTTTTCATCATTAGTCACTGACTCTACTCCTTTGATTTTGTATGAAACATCAACAACCGGCGGAGAGTCATCAAGTGAGGGGGAGTCGGACGAGGAAGAACTCGTTGAGGCATATCAACAACTTCTTGCGGAATCTAAGAAGATGGCCAAACATATCAAGAAGTTGAGGAAGCAACGACTTGAGAATCAAGACGAGAATCATGCTTTAAAGATAAAACTTCATGATCTCGAGGAGGAACAAGGACGTTTATTGAATAACAATAAAATCCTCCAAGAAAAGCTAAACCAATCGGAGACAAACGCTAAATCATATACGGACAAGATTGGTTTTCTAGAAAAACAGTTTGAGGAGATTCATGTCACCAACCAAGCTTTGACCAAGCAAGTTCATGAACTTAAATCCGACATACCAAGGATTTCAACCGGTTCGAAGAAACATGAGTGTATGTCTCGTTTAGGTCAAACAAGCAAGGTTGGTTTGGGATTTAAAAAGAACCAAACTGTGAAGGCTTCAAGTTCCACAACTAAATTGAAAGGAAGAACTTGTCACCTATGTGGACTTGAAGGACATTTGGTGAAGGATTGCCCGAAAAAAAAAAAAAAGAATGCTTCGGCAACTTCATCTACGGAGCGAACTCAACGGAATCAAAAGACACATCAAGTCAAAGGAGTTCACTCAACCCACCAAAGGTCCGAGCCACATCATCAATCATACAAGTGGATCATTGCGAGGCAAAGACCTAAGGTGGACCAACAGTCAAAGCGGACAACCCCCGGCCACAACGAATCAAGACAACCCAAAATCCAGCGATTTTGGATTCGGAAAGGTGATATCTTTCCTTGTCTTAAGTTCTAATTAGCTTATGACTGTATGTAATGCTTTGATTGGTTTTCCCTTCATATCTTTCTAAATCTTTGCATTACATGGGTTTCAATGCTCTTCGTTTTTATACTTTGTTTTTGAACAAAAGGGTTTTTACTGAACAAGTGCATTGAATAAAAAGGGCTTCACGTTTATTCACTCCAAATTAATTTTATATGGATTATCAACTTTACTCCATAATCATAATCTTGAAGATACTTCATTATAGGAGTTTTTGATATTATAAGCATCAAATTTTAGAAATCATGTGTGATCTTTAGATGCTTAATCTATCTCGGTTGTGTGAATTCATTGTGATAACGTGAGACAACCGATAGACTAAAATTTGGGATATAATTCTTTCACGTAAGAGATTGCATTCTTACAAAGGTATTGAAATAATTTGCAAAAGATGTGGAAAGAGTTACATCCGAAAGGAGTGTGAAAACTACCACCACATGTTGGAAAGAGCTGCCACCCCGGTCGTCCGGTTTGTGTGTGAAGCTACCACATGTTATGGATGCTTGATAGTATTTTATGAGAAAATCTTTAGTTGAAGCATTTGGAGATTTATATGCAAAACTCTTATATTTTGAACAATCTCCTGGTTGGTATAAGGTGGGATAGTTGAAAGATGCTCAAAGAGCCACCCTTAGGAATTTTAGTGATTATCTCAATTTGAAAGGGTAGAATTCAAGATTGATGTCGTTTGGAAATCTCCGTATGTCATCTTTGTAAATCCGTTACATCTTGATAGACTTTGGATCTCAAGATTATTTTTGATGACTTGTGTTTGATGAATATAACATGAAAAACGGTTTATAATGTTTTACCTTTATTTTTCATGATTTTGGAGTAAATCTTTTTAATTTTGTGAAATTAATTGGATTGAATGACATTTGTGTGAATTCACTGTTTAAAGCACTTAAATTGATTTCTTGATGGAATACAAATCGGTATTTGAAAAGATTCTAAAATCTGGATTTGTTTCAAGAAATTATTTGATTTTTTGCTTTCTGGTACAGGTACGGAATCTGCATTTTTGTTATATACCAGAACTGAGCTTTTATCTCTCTTTCTCTATGAACTAATATTGTTAGTGATTTCCTTTTGTCTAGTATGTTCACTGTTTGACAATTTGTGACAAAAAGGGGGAGAAGAGAAATGACGGAGATGAGATCATCAAGAGAGGATAAACGAAACAAAAATGGAAAAATGGGGGAGAACGGAAAATGATGATCGTATCACAAAGGGGGAGAACATAGATGCTCAAGAACATGGAGAACATGGAAAACATGTTAGAGATGCTCAAGATAGGGGGAGACAGAAAAAATTGAAAGAGCAGAAAAACAAAAGAACCAAAAGGAAGACGGATCAAATGTAGGATTGTAATTTCTAACGACTAACGTTTGATTTTGTTTGGAGTTTTGTTTTGCATGAATTACATCACTTTAAGACTCCAAGTCCTAAGTCATAGAGTATGTTCTAGGACTGTTTGGTTCAAATGTAATTTTGTATTTATTGGATCTTTCACGCAAAGAAAATCAATGTTTTGGTGATGACATTGAGTTTCGATTTTTTGGTTTAAGATGAGTGACTTGAGCGCTTTTATGTATTTTTGGGTTTTGTCACGAAATTGCCAAAGGGGGAGATTGTTACGGCATTTTGGTATTGGCATATTTCGTGAGTCATGTCAGTGAGTTGAGTCGGAGTCTTAAAGGGATCAAATTGTCAATCAGCAATCAAAGACTTAGAAAAGATTCAACAAGAGCTCAAGTTGACACTCAGTGTCTTGAATCTTGAAGATTGAAGTTGAAGAATTGTGGATCAGTTACATCAATCTCAAGAAGAAAGTATTCAAGAGGATCAGGTATGTTTAACTAAATAATTGTGGTGATCCGAATACTTTCTTATAGTGTAGAAACACTTGGATGAACGTTTAATTGCATAATAATCAAAAACTGGTGTTCGGACTTGTTCAGGATCCGGATCAGAGCCAACGATCCGGATCCCGAAGGTTGTTGCTTCATACAAGACTTCGATCCGGATCCTTGCAATTTCCGATCCGGATCCTGAATGTTAAGTTTTCTGATTTGTATGAACGATCCGGATCGGGCCTTGCAATCCGGATCCCGAACCCTTGGTTTTCTGGAATTGTCAATCTCGTTACGACGATCCGGATCGCAATAAATCTGATCCGGATCGCCGTCCTGAAAATTTCCAGATAAGGTATGTTTTTGATTCTTATCTCTTTCCAAAGGTTTCTAAACTATAAATAGACACTTAGGGTTTCTCAAAAACGTGGGAGCTACGGCCGATCAATTTCTAAAACACTTGAGAGCAACCCTAGAGGCTAGGTTTTCATCGTTCTTCTTTATAGCCTCTTTTAGGTCAATTCGACGGTTCTTCCAAGATCTATCTTTTGTCGAATTGATCTAATCTTTGCTTAGAGATTTTTCCCATGGATCTTCATTAATAATCTAAGCAAAGGATCACCATCGAAGTCAATATTCTTATCGACTGAGTTTGCGTCGTGGATTCGACGTGGCATCGTGGATTCGGTGTGCTAAAGGCGTTTCGTGGATTCGAAACGTGTGCTCGTGGATTCGAGTGGCGTTCGTGGATTCGAACGTGTGCAGTGGGCGTGCAAAATCGGTGGAGCGCGAGGTCCAAGAAATTGAAGGAGGGGTTAAATCCGTGGAGACGGTAATCACCTTGTTATTCTTCTTTTCTTAGGGATTGTTATTGCGCGGATATCCAACCGGTCAGCGCAAGGTCCGAAGAAGCTGAAGGAGGGGTTGAGTCCGTGGAGTCGGTAATCACCTTGTTATTCTTCTATTCTTAGTGGATTGTTATTGCGTGTTGGTCCCGTGGTTTTTCTCCTGGATTGGAGTTTCCACGTAAATCTCGGTGTGCTGTTTTTATTTTCCGCATTGGTTTTTATTTTGCACTGAGATTGAGTTTTATAAGTATTACACCTATTCACCCCCCCCTCTAGTTGTTTGATAGTACCTATTTAGATCCTTATTACTTATAACCCAACAAAGTTCCTTCTGTGTGAACAGATATTTCAGGTTCTTGTGGTCGGTGTAAATCTCGCAGTGCTCCCCATACAGATAGTGGCGCCACAACTTCAGTGCAAAGATCACGGCAGCTAGCTCCAAGTCATGGGTAGGGTAATTCTTCTCATAATCCTTAAGTTGCCGTGAAGCATAAGCGATTACCTTACCCTCCTGCATCAGCACACAACCAAGTCCACTGTGCGATGCGTCACTATAGATCACATATCCTTTCCCCATAATAGGGAGGGAAAGGATAGAAGCTGACATCAATCTGCTCTTCAATTCCTCAAAGCTCCTCTGGCAATCCTCACTCTAGATAAACTTAATTCCTTTGCGCGTCAAACGAGTGAGGGGTGCGGAAAGTTTTGCAAAACCTTCCACAAACCGACGGTAATATCCAGCCAAGCCCATAAAACTACGAACCTCTGCTACCGTCGTCGGTCGGGGCCAATCCCGGACTGCCTCAATCTTTGCCGGGTCTACCGCCACTCCTGCAGCTGAGATCACGTGGCCCAAAAAGGCAACCTTTCGAAGCCAAAACTCGCACTTAGATAACTTGGCATACAACTTCTTCTCCCTCAGAAGTTGCAGCACAATCCTCAGGTGCTCCTCGTGCTCCACATCGCTCCGAGAGTAAACCAGGATGTCATCGATGAACACTACCACGAATCGGTCCAGATAAGGTCGAAAGATCCTGTTCATCAAATCCATAAAGGCGGCAGGGGCATTAGTCAATCCAAAAGGCATGACAGTGAACTCATAATGCCCGTACCGAGTCCTGAATGCTGTCTTCGGAACATCCTCGGCCTTCACCTTCAGTTGGTGGTAACCAGACTGTAAGTCGATCTTAGAGAAGACACAAGACCCTTGCAGCTGATCAAATAAGTCATCGATGCGCGGCAAAGGGTACTTGTTCTTGATGGTCACTTTATTCAGCTCTCGGTAATCCACACAAAGTCGAAGTGAACCATCCTTCTTCTTCACGAATAGCACCGGCGCTCCCCAAGGCGATACACTCGGCCTCACGAAACCCTTGTCTAATAAGTACTGAAGTTGCGCCTTCAACTCACGCAACTCCGCCGGTGCCATTCGGTAAGGGGCTTTGGAGATTGGCGCAGTTCCTGTGTAGAGTACCGGAGCTTCGGGCAGTGTGCGTTGATCCCTTCAACTCACGCAACTCCGCCGGTGCCATGGGTTTGATGTGAGTTGATCCCTTGGGACATGTGTATTATGATTTTACAGAGGTGTTCGGTTGGTTTCAGGGTGATGCGGAGGTCCCGGGGCGAGGAAGTGAGTTATCGGCGCGATTCGGGAAGGTTCTGGCAGGATTCTGGAGGTTCTGGGTGGCTGGGTTCCGGAACCAAGCAGTTGGTTCCGGAACTGGCCCCTTGGTTTCGGAACCAGCTGCCTGGTACCGGAACCAGAGGTGGTGTTCCGGTACCCAAATGCTGGTACCCGAACACAGACTCTGGAATGCCCGAAAAGAGCTCGGATTGGTGCACAGTACTTGGAGGTATGGGCTTCTTCTGTTCCAACCACTCCCGTCATGTTTTATACCCAGACTCTTGCTCCCTCTCCACCCTTCATTCCTTATCATCTCCTCCTCCCTTTCTTGCTGCCAGAGAAGAAGAAGAAGAGGAAGTAGTAGAAGGAGAAGCAGGCTCGTGCATTGTGGGAGTTGACCGAGTCAACGTGCGCTCGCGAGGAGCAATTGAGGTAAATTAATTGTTGGAGATTGTGGATTTGGATTCGATAGTTCTCCTCTTGGGTTTTATTGATGGAATTGATTGAGAATTGAGCTTAATTTCCATCCTTTCTCTCCCTCTCTCCCTGTGCTCTCGGGTGTAAGCAGGGAGGTTACTGCGCAAATCCGAGGATTTGCCTGCTTCTTGCGCACGTGTGGAGGGCCCTCTTGAGCTGAGCTGAGGCATGCAGAGACCTTGGGGAGTGTGATAGAGGATTGTTTGGAGCTCCGTGGATTTTTCCGAGACGCGCGACTGCGCGCGCGCGCGTGAGAGGCATAGTGCAGTTTTTCTTCAGTTTTGCGCCCGTTTCTTCACCAACTTCGGCGCGGCCTTCGGAAAGCATTTGAGGTGGGTTGGAATTTCTTCAAGATGTATGGAATGCCCTTTAAAGCTATTGAATGCATGTTGATCATGTTTAACTTGATTATTTGCATAGCTGGTAAATCTGATAGTTGCCTAGAAAATTGTAGGAATGCAATTGTGAGCCCCAGATATTTTTAGCATGATCTAGAAGTGATTTGACACTAGACTGCATGGTTAGTTGGCATCATATTGGCATCTGAACCGTTTTAAAAATCGTCGGACCTGTTTTAATGAAAACTGGGTTTTGAAAAGAGTTTTAAAATATTGAGTTCTTCCCGAGGGGATTGAGTAGGTTCAGGATGCATGTGTTCTCGTGCCAGAGGGCCGAGTGGATTATTAGAGCCTTATGAGATGACTTTCTAGTGTCATGAGAGAGTTTTAGCATTTTTCCAGTTCGGGGGCGGAAGCTATGGGCGGCTATGCTTGCAGCCTGTTCTTGTTTGACAGGGTTGTAGGTGGCAGTCGTCCAGAATTTCCAGGCCTCCCGTGTGAGAGATTGAGGATGTATTTGTTACGGCATTTTGGTATTGGCATATTTCGTGAGTCAAGTCAGTGAGTTGAGTCGGAGTCTTAAAGGGATCAAATTGTCAATCAGCAATCAAAGACTTAGAGAAGATTCAACAAGAGCTCAAGTTGACACTCAGTGTCTTGAATCTTGAAGATTGAAGTTGAAGAATTGTGGATCAGTTACATCAATCTCAAGAAGAAAGTATTCAAAAGGATCAGGTATGGTTAACTAAATAATTTTGGTGATCCGAATACTTTCTTATAGTATAGAAACACTTGGAAGAATTTTTAATTTCATAATAATCAAAAACTGGTGTTCGGACATGTTCAGGATCCGGATCAGGGCCAACGATCCGGATCCCGAAGGTTGTTGCTTCATACAAGACTTCGATCCGGATCCATGCAATTTCCGATCCGGATCCCGAATGTTAAGTTTTCTTATTTGTATGAACGATCCGGATCGGGCAATGCGATCCGGATCCCGAACCCTTGGTTTTCTGGAATCGTCAATCTCGTTACGACGATCCGGATCGCAGTAAATCCGATCCGGATCGCCGTCCTGAAAATTTCCAGATAAGGTAAGTTTTTGATTCTTATCTCTTTCCAAAGGTTTCTAAACTATAAATAGACACTTAGGGTTTCTCAAAAACGTGGGAGCTACGGCCGATCAATTTATAAAACACTTGAGAGCAACCCTAGAGGCTAGGTTTTATCGATCTTCTTCATAGCCTCTTTTAGGTCAATTCGATGGTTCTTTCAAGAACATATCTTTTGTCGAATTGATCTAATCTTTGCTTAGAGATTTATTCTACGGTTCCTCAATGAGAATCTAAGCAGAGGATCACCATCGAAGTCAATATTCTTATCGACTGAGTTTGCGTCGTGGATTCGACGTGGCATCGTGGATTCGGTGTGCTAAAGGCGTTTCGTGGATTCGAAGCGTGCGTTCGTGGATTCGAACGTGAGCAGTGGACGGGCAAAACGGTGGAGCGCGAGGTCCAAGAAATTGAAGGAGGGGTTAAATCCGTGGAGACGGTAATCACCTTGTTATTCTTCTTTTCTTAGGGATTGTTATTGCGTGGATATCCAACCGGTCAGCGCAAGGTCCGAAGAAGCTGAAGGAGGGGTTTGAGTCCGTGGAGTCGGTAATCACCTTGTTATTCTTCTATTCTTAGTGGATTGTTATTGCGTGTTGGTCCCGTGGTTTTTCTCCTGGATTGGAGTTTCCACGTATATCTCGGTGTGCTGTTTTTATTTTCCGCATTGGTTTTTATTTTGCACTGAGATTGAGTTTTTAAGTATTACACCTATTCACCCCCCCTCTAGTTGTTTGATAGTACCTATTTAGATCCTTTGGGATTAATACTCTACAATTGGTATCAGAGCGGGTTTTAGGTTTATCTATCATGATGGGTGAAAGTGGTAATATTTATAGATCTCCTCTTTTTGATGGGACTAATTATGCTTATTGGAAAGTGCGGATGAGAGCTTTTCTCATCGCAATTGATGAGCGGGTATGGCAATCCGTGGAATGCGGTTGGGTGCATCCTGTTGAGGAAGTAGGAAATTCTACTACCCCAAAACCTCGCTCTAGATGGTCCAAAGAGGAATTTGAAAGATCTTCTTACAATGGGAAAGGTATGAACGCTTTATTTAATTCTCTTTCCTCGACTGAGTTCACAAGAATTTCCGCGTGTGAAACCGCGAAGGAAATTTGGGATATTCTCAAAATTACACATGAGGGTACTAATCTTTTAAAAATTCAAAAGCTCCAGATGCTTACAAGTCAATTTGACTCTATACATATGGAAGAGCATGAATTGTTTACAGATTATTACACTAGACTTCAAGATGTAATAAATACATGTGCTAATTTAGGAGAAAAGATCCCGGAGTCAAAAATTGTAAGAAAGATACTTCGGACTCTTCCGGAACGGTTTAGGGCAAAGGTTACCGCCATTGAAACCGTTAGTCATCCGGATGAGATGAGAGTAGAGGAATTAGTAGGTGCTTTGCAAACTTATGAAATGACTTTTCCTACTAATCAAGTTTCTTCCAAGTCTTCTTCTAAGCTTACAGGTATTGCATTCAAATCAACAAAGGAAGAAGATAGCGAATCAAGTTCCGACGATGAAATCTCTTTTGCCGATTTTGAAGAACAATTGGCGCGGATCACGAAGAAATTTCGTCGGAAATTTTGGAAGAATCGAACCGATGGATCTTCATCCACGAAACCATCTAAAGGATCATCGGGTTCTAAATCCTCTAACCTCAAATTCCTTGCAAAATCTTCTAAGGAAAAAGATGAATTCGAAGGGGAAATCCGATGTTATAGATGCAAAGGCTACGGCCATATTTCAACGGATTGTCCTACTCCGAAATTATATAAAAAGAAGGCTTTGCAAGCGAAAACTTGGGACGATTCTACTTCTAATGAATCGACCTCAAGTAAAGAGGAAAATGCCGTTGCTTTTCATGCCTCTCAAATTCCCTCCTCTAATTTGTGTTTATCATCTTTAGTCACTGACTCTACTCCTTTGATTTTGCATGAAACATCAACATCCAACGGAGAGTCATCAAGTGAGGGGGAGTCGGACGAAGAAGAACTCGTTGAGGCATATCAACAACTTCTTGCGGAATCTAAGAAGATGGCCAAGCATATCAAGAAGTTGAGGAAGCAACGACTTGAGAATCAAGACGAGAATCATGCTTTAAAGATAAAACTTCATGATCTCGAGGAGGAACAAGGACGTTTATTGAATAACAATAAAATCCTCCAAGAAAAGCTAAACCAATCGGAGACAAACGCTAAATCATATATGGACAAGATTGGTTTTCTAGAAAAATAGTTTGAGGAAATTCATGTCACCAACCAAGCATTGACCAAACAAGTTCATCAACTTAAATCCGACATACAAAGGATTTCAACCGATTCCAAGAGACTTGAGTGTATGTCCGGTTTAGGTCAAACAAGCAAGGTTGGTTTGGGTTTTAAAAAGGATCAAACTGTGCATGCTTCAAGTTCCACATTCAAATTGAAAGGAAGAACGTGTCACCTTTGTGGACTTGAAGGACATTTGGTGAAGAATTGCCCGAAAATGAGAAAGAAGAGTCCGTCGGCAACTTCATCTACGGAGCGAACTCAACGGAATCAAAAGACACATCAAGTCAAAGGAGTTCACTCAACCCACCAAAGGTCCGAGCCACAACATCAATCATTCAAGTGGATCACTGCGAGGCAAAGACCTAAGGTGGATCAACAGTCAAAGCGGACAACCCCCGGCCACAACGAATCAAGACAACCCAAAATCCAGCGATTTTGGATTCGGAAAGGTGATATCTTTCCTTGTCTTAAGTTCTAAATAGCTTATGACTGTATGTAATGCTTTGATTAGTTTTCCTTTCATATTTTTCTTAATCTTTGCATTACATGTTTCTCAATGCTCTTCGTTTTTATACTTTGTTTTTGAACAAAAGGGTTTTTACTGAACAAGTGCATTGAATAAAAAGGGCTTCACTTTTATTCACTCCAAATTAATTTTATTTGGATTATCAACTTTACTCCTTAATCATAATCTTGAAGATACTTCATTATAGGAGTTTTTGATTTTATAAGCATCAAATTTTAGAAATCATGTGTGATCTTTAGATGCTTAATCTATCTCGGTTGTGTGAATTCATTGTGATAAACGTGAGACAACCGATAGACTAAAATTTGGGATTTAATTCTTTCACGTAAGAGATTGCATTCTTTCAAGGGTATTGAAATGATTTGCAAAAGATGTGGAAAGAGTTACATCCGAAAGGAGTGTGAAAACTACCACCACATGTAGGAAAGAGCTGCCACCCCGGTCGTCCGGTTTGCGTGTGAAGCTACCACATGTTATGGATGCTTGATAGTATTTTATGAGAAAATCTTTAGTTGAAGCATTTGGAGATTTATATGCAAAACTCTTATATTTTGAACAATCTCCTGGTTGGTATAAGGTGGGATAGTTGAAAGATGCTCAAAGAGCCACCCTTAGGTATTTTAGTGCTTATCTCAATTTGAAAGGGTAGAATTCAAGATTGATGTCGTTTGGAAATCTCCGTATGTCATCTTTGTAAATCCGTTACATCTTGATAGACTTTGGATCTCAAGATTATTTTTGATGACTTGTGTTTGATGAATATAACATGAAAAACGGTTTATAATGTTTTACCTTTATTTTTCATGATTTTGGAGTAAATCTTTTTAATTTTGTGAAATTAATTGGATTGAATGACATCTGTGTGAATTCACTGTTTAAAGCACTTAAATTGATTTCTTGATGGAATACAAATCGGTATTTGAAAAGATTCTAAAATCTGGATTTGTTTCAAGAAATTATTTAATTTTTGCTTTCTGGTACCGGTACGCAATCTGCATTTTTGTTATATATACCAGAACTGAGCTTTTATCTCTCTTTCTCCATGAACTAATTTTGTTAGTAATTTCCTTTTGTCTAGTATGTTCACTGTTTGACAATTTGTGACAAAAAGGGGGAGAAGAGAAATGACGGAGATGAGATCATCAAGAGAGGACAAACGAAACGAAAATGGAAAAATGGGGGAGAACGGAAAATGATGATCGTACCACAAAGGGGGAGAACATAGATGCTCAAGAACATGGAGAACATGTTAGAGATGCTCAAGATAGGGGGAGACAAAGAAAGGTTGAAAAAGCTGGGAAAAACAAAAGAACCAAAAGGATGAATCAAATGTAGGATTTTAATTTCTAACGACTGACGTTTGATTTTGTTTGGAGTTTTGTTTTGCAGGAATTACATCACTTTAAGACTCCAAGTCCTAAGTCATAGAGTATGTTCTAGGACTGTTTGGTTCAAATGTAATTTTGTATTTATTGGATCTTTCACGCAAAGAAAATCAATGTTTTGGTGATAACATTGAATTTCGATTTTTGGTTTAAGATAAGTGACTTGAGCGCTTTTATGTATTTTTGGGTTTTGTCACGAAATTGCCAAAGGGGGAGATTGTTACGGCATTTTGGTATTGGCATATTTCGTGAGTCAAGTCAGTGAGTTGAGTCGGAGTCTTAAAGGGATCAAATTGTCAATCAGCAATCAAAGACTTAGAGAAGATTCAACAAGAGCTCAAGTTGACACTCAGTGTCTTGAATCTTGAAGATTGAAGTTGAAGAATTGTGGATCAGTTACATCAATCTCAAGAAGAAAGTATTCAAAAGGATCAGGTATGGTTAACTAAATAATTTTGGTGATCCGAATACTTTCTTATAGTATAGAAACACTTGGAAGAATTTTTAATTTCATAATAATCAAAAACTGGTGTTCGGACATGTTCAGGATCCGGATCAGGGCCAACGATCCGGATCCCGAAGGTTGTTGCTTCATACAAGACTTCGATCCGGATCCATGCAATTTCCGATCCGGATCCCGAATGTTAAGTTTTCTGATTTGTATGAACGATCCGGATCGGGCAATGCGATCCGGATCCCGAACCCTTGGTTTTCTGGAATCGTCAATCTCGTTACGACGATCCGGATCGCAGTAAATCCGATCCGGATCGCCGTCCTGAAAATTTCCAGATAAGGTAAGTTTTTGATTCTTATCTCTTTCCAAAGGTTTCTAAACTATAAATAGACACTTAGGGTTTCTCAAAAACGTGGGAGCTACGGCCGATCAATTTATAAAACACTTGAGAGCAACCCTAGAGGCTAGGTTTTTATCGATCTTCTTCATAGCCTCTTTTAGGTCAATTCGATGGTTCTTTCAAGAACATATCTTTTGTCGAATTGATCTAATCTTTGCTTAGAGATTTCTTCTACGGTTCCTCAATGAGAATCTAAGCAGAGGATCACCATCGAAGTCAATATTCTTATCGACTGAGTTTGCGTCGTGGATTCGACGTGGCATCGTGGATTCGGTGTGCTAAAGGTGTTTCGTGGATTCGAAGCGTGCATTCGTGTATTCGAACGTGAGCAGTGGACGGGCAAAACGGTGGAGCGCGAGGTCCAAGAAATTGAAGGAGGGGTTAAATCCGTGGAGACGGTAATCACCTTGTTATTCTTCTTTTCTTAGGGATTGTTATTGCGTGGATATCCAACCGGTCAGCGCAAGGTCCGAAGAAGCTGAAGGAGGGGTTTGAGTCCGTGGAGTCGGTAATCACCTTGTTATTCTTCTATTCTTAGTGGATTGTTATTGCGTGTTGGTCCCGTGGTTTTTCTCCTGGATTGGAGTTTCCACGTATATCTCGGTGTGCTGTTTTTATTTTCCGCATTGGTTTTTATTTTGCACTGAGATTGAGTTTTTAAGTATTACACCTATTCACCCCCCCTCTAGTTGTTTGATAGTACCTATTTAGATCCTTTGGGATTAATACTCTACAGTATTCCCTGATTGGGTTACTCTAGATCATGGGTTGTGTTCTGATTTAGTGGTGGAGATGGTTCTCCCACTTAGCCTTGAGAGTTTTGGGGGCTCTGGCAGATCGAGTCGTGGAGGTTTCCCGACTCAGCCACGGGTCGTGCATTATCAGATTGAGTCTTTGAGGGTTCTCCGACATAGCTGGGAGAGTGTTGGGCATTTCCTGTTCGAGTTGTGGAGTCTTTCTCCGACTGAGTATGCTTGTTGAGCATTGAGTTCCGATCTGTTTGATCGTGTATTTTAGTCTTGAGTCGTTGAGGGTTCTCCGACATAGCTGTGCGAGTGTTTGGGCTTTTTCTGTTCGAGTCGTGGAGCCTTTCTCCGACTGAGTTATGCTAGTTGAGCATTGAGATCCGATCTGTTTGATCGTGGATTATAGCCTGCTGAGCCTGGCTTTTTATGCCAGTTATGAGATACTTGAGATACTTGAGATACTTGAGTTCGGTGGGGTCGCTCCCCTCGAGCTACGCCCCGGGTGCGATGATGATACCGAGCCTGACGAGGCTGCGATGTGATTACTGAGATGGTCCTAGAGGGACACCCTACGTAAGTCCGTTCCTCCGGGATGTGCGGCAGTGGATGCCTACGTAAGTCCGTTCCTACGGGATGTGCGGCAGTAGATGAGCGCAGGCTTGATTGACTGGTCCAAAGAGGGACAGTCATTGGGATTGGGTGATATGTGTGAGTGAGTTTCATAGCGTGTTCATAGATGAGCTTTCCTTTGAGCATGATACTTGAGGCATGTTAGCAGTAGCGAGTGTATGCACATCTTCATCATTGTAGAGTTTCTTGAGCATGATGATTGAGACATGATAGCTATAGTTTCTTTCAGCTTTTATCTATCTATCTATCTGCATACCTATCTGTTGTGCCTCCAGTAGACTTAGTGGGCATACCGTGGATATTGAGACGGTACCCACTGGGAACTACCTTTGCAGTAGTTCTCACACCCGCTGCGGTGACAGGTTTCCTGAAGCTGCTGTTCCGGCTTAGCTCGCGCGGAGACAGCTGATCGAGGTGAGGACGTGGCCGTTTAGTTTCTTACCAGCACTGAGAGTCAGAGGTAGATGTACCTTGTGTATTTTATGACTCCACTTTTGTACTGGACATTCTGAGAGATCAGTGAGGATTTCTTGTACTTTTGTAGCTGAGAGACATTGTATTGAGATTTATTTATTTATATCAGATGTTCAGGGGATTTCTGTAGCTATTTAGTTCTTTTCAGCTCTGATGCATGTTTAGCTATAGATCTTTTGCAGGGTAGACGCTTCGTCTGTGCGGCGGTTTCCGTACAGATGGCGGATCTGTTGGCGAGCCCGGGTCGCAGTTTCGACCCCGGGGCGTGACAGATTAGGGTGGTATCAGAGCCTAGGAATATTGGTCGTTGAGGACTTAGTGACCCTAGGCTATTGGTTGGACAGTAGGATGACTGTCGTGAGAGACGTGATTTTAGCGAGAGTCCTGATTGAGTTTGTACCTCCCCCGAGGGATTGGGGCGAGTGATTTTACGTGTTTATTCTCTAAAGTGATTATGTTGGCTGCAGACAACATAATACTTTAGAATGGTTAACATGTTATAGACTTTCGCTTGATTGGGTCGAGAGTGTTTGAGGTTTGGTTGGTTGTGACTGTTCTCCTTGTTGGCCCTGTGATGCCGTGCAGCGGTGAGAGCATGTTTGACCTTGGATAAGGAGCCCGAACAGCGGGGGGCTGAATGGACAGAGCAGAGCAAGGTCTGCGAGTTACGGGCCCAGGTAGCTCAGTTGTTTAGGCGACGCGGCGCCAGGAAGAGAACACGGAGCGCGTGATGCGCATGTTGAGCAGAGAGTATCGTTTGAGGTATCGCCAGTAGTACCTCCAGCCGCGACATCGTCGACTTCGGCCCCGTTTGCACTGTGAGTTGTGCAGAAGCAGCGAGAGATTGCTGATTGATAGTTGTGCATCCGCCAGTTCCATCCCCTACAGATTTCAGGGCAGAGTTGGAGCCTCGAGAGGCCGAGAACTGGATTGCCGCTTTGGAAAGTGTTTGAGGACTTGTTATCCAGGACAAGCATCGGGTGCACTTGGTTATGCACTTTGGATAAGGACGCCGAGAGTTGGTGGCGTCGAGTTGTCCTATTGAACCATCGGGAGAGCAGTCGAAGACTTGGAGCGAGTTTCTTCGACGGTTGAGCAGTGTGCCCCATGTTGCCAGGATGAGGCCCAGATAGTTGATTATGTTTGAGAGGGGACTGCTTTGAGATGTTGTCATTTTGGGTATTCTCGGCGAGCGATTTTAGATGCACCGATTGTGCATGCCCGATGGATTGACTGAGGTCTGTGATCATGTCCGAGAGGGACGGAGAGCGAGGGACTAGCTCCAGAGGGAGATGTCCAGTATCGCCTGATGTTGGGATAGTCGAGTGGATCGAGGTTGCCATGATTCCAGTCACAGGATTATGAGTCTCAGATAAGACAGAGACTAGGAGGTTCTCGTTAGTCGAGGCACCAGCAGCAGTGCTAGGATGAGTATGTCTTGCGGGGAGCCGCATTCTTCGCCATAGAGTGACTTCAGGATGAGGGCGATGTTTTTCATGTGTTTAGTCAGGACATCTTCAGGCAGAGGGTCCCAGAGTGGTGTTCTTGGATTGGCCGCCTGCGACGGCACCCCACTACCCCTTCAGGATGCAGCGGTTCATCCGACTTACCGGTAGGCTGATTGAGCCGAGATGCCGAGGCAGATTGAGCGATGGCCACCATCATCTTGTGGATGAATTGTGCAGCCGATTAGAGGACGCCAGGATAATGGATCGCGTCTTATCAGGTGTGGTTGCTTATGGTCATTAGAGTTGGAGCATGTTGATGCCGACACCGCTGATGTGTGCTTTACTAGAGCAGGGGTAGCTTCACGTGGGCCAGAGATGGGACTGTTGGCTTGTGCATGTGAGGATCAGGTTTCAGATCACGTATAGCACAGGTATGAGTGTTGCCAGTTCCGCCCAGTTTTGTAGGACCTTGGATTTGATCCTAGAGTTGTTAGTCCTACATCAGCTCCGAGATGTTGATATAAGGTTGGATAGGGATTGGTTATCCCAATGTTGTGCTATCTTGGATTGTCGAGAGTGGACAATGACCCTCCGTGGACCTGGCCAGGAGGAGTGTGGTTATAGAGGATGCTAGAGCACGGCAGAGGTTGAGTCGTGGTCGTGTCGCTTTGCTAGCGACGGTAGAAGAGGTGCCTACTGCAGCACCGGGACTAAAGGAATATCTTTATCGCCCGTGTGATCCCGGACAGGAGTTTACCTGGTCTGATGTTGATGCCGCCGTTTAGTGAGACTGAGATCGAGATAGTGATCGACGTGGTTTGGAAACCGCGCCGACTTCGGCAGCATCTCTTGGAGTATCACTCGTGAGCCAGTGAGAGAGCTGTTAGCGCAGCTGCGGATCCGAGGGATCGAGAGGTCTGGGTGACCCCATGCCACGTCGTGAGGATACGGCAGTGAGGATCCGAGAGATTGGTATTTTGGATGTGATGCCACGCCGTTGATACACGGTGGTGATGCCACGCCGTTAATACACGGTGGTGATGCCATGCCGTTGGTATACGGCAGTGATGCCACGTTGTGAGTGCACAACGGTGAGAGTGCTGTGACGATTCGAGCACAGTTAGATTTGGATCGTGTTGGGTCGATGCCTTGCGGGACATTGAAGGCTTTGTGGAACCCTACAGCTGAGGGCTGTGCCAGATAGAGTCTGAACCCGATAGAGACATTTTGAGCTTACAGTGAGGTCAAGCGGATTGACTAAGGCCCTGCGGCCTTTTGGATTTGAGGACTTGTGTGTTCCGGCGGTACTTGGACCGGGCAGTAGAACCAGTGTGAGTTTGAGCTCTACAGTGAGTTGCCGTGCTAGTAGTTGAGTTAAATTTATACAAGGCCAGTTGATTTGATTATATCGGATTTGGTTTCCGAGATGAGTTTAAGCACGAGGAGCACTTAAGGATAGTGCTGCAACTTCTATGAGAAGAAGTTGATGCCGAGTTGTAAGAGAATTTGCTCTTAGACTTCGGAAGATTTTGTGGTTAGGCCATGTTATTACAGCCGCAGGAGTGACAGTGGACCCGGCGAAGAGTGTTGCCGTTTAGGTTCGGCTTGGACCCATGATAGTGACAGAGGTCCAGAGTTGTGGATTAAGCAGTGCCAGCATAACCTTGAGGAGTTCAAGCTGTGGATGGTATTAACATCATTGTGAATAGTTGCTTGAGATAGAGAGAGATTTGAGATATCTATCGATCCTAGAACCTGAGGTACTGGGTTACTCAGAAGGAATTTGATTTGGGGCAATGCCGGTGGATAAAGTTATTAAGGATGTATGATTGAGCTTACAGTAACGTCCCGACAAAGCCAATGTGGTCGCAGCTGCCTTGAATAGGCGAGCGGTGCAGTTTTGGAGTATGATGGTTACTCAGCAAATGCCGCTGAAAGAGTAATTGAGGCGAATTGAGATTAAGGTGGTGTTCCCCGGGAATGTGGCAAAACTTGTGTTTTGGACTCGTAACCCACTCCGTTGGACAGGATTAGAGAGGGAACTTCTCAGTGAATGCAGCGGGAGTACTGAAGTACAAGGACCGCATCTGTGTGCCCGTGGATTCCGAGATCCGAGAGCTGATTTTGAGAGTTAGGGGTTGGGTGTTGTTCCCGATGTTGGACTTCTTACCCTGTGGATGGGTGTAAGAATGCATCGTGAAGCTCTCAGCATTGTGGTTGCTAAGGAGCAACGGAAAAGTTATGCCAATTGGAGGCAGGGAGTTTTGGTGACTTCTGGAAATCACTATCCGCAGAAATGTGTAGATTTGAGTTTTCGCGGGAAGTTGAGTCCGCGAATTTTTGGCAGATTCGAGGAGTTAGAGCGCATTGGATCAGTTGTTCGCCGAGTTGCGCTACCGCCATGATTTGGCAAGTATGGATTGGATCCCTTGCATGATTTGGACTTCGTTTCTTTGGAGTCAGACGAGGACTTGGGCTATCAGGAGCGACCGGTGCGAATTCTTGCTCGAGAGACGAGAGAATTGCGCAACCGGATCATACCTTTTGTAAAGGTCCTATGGAGTCATCATGAGGAGCGAGAGGCCACATGGGAGCCTGAGTTTGAGCTGAGAGTTCATATCCCCACTTATTTGAGTCACCCTCCTGAGTTTTGGAGTTTTGGGGTTTCGAGGACGAAACCGTTAAAAGGAGGGGAGAGTGTAGAGTACCGGAGCTTCGGGCAGTGTGCCGACTCCACGTGGCAGCCTGGTATTGTGGAAATACCTTTAGCAGTTTCTGTTTGTATTTACAGAGAGGTTCGGGTGGTCCCGGAGCTACGCGGAAGCTTTTTTGTAGAAAAGTGAGTTGGTGTCGGATTGAGAGCTTGCGGGTCGAGCATTGGTTTCATGGATGGGTTTGATGTGAGTTGATCCCTTGGGACATGTGTATTATGATTTTACAGAGGTGTTCGGTTGGTTTCGGGGTGATGCGGAGGTCCCGGGGCGAGGAAGTGAGTTATCGGCGCGATTCGGGAAGGTTCTGGCAGGATTCTGGAGGTTCTGGGTGGCTGGGTTCCGGAACCAAGCAGTTGGTTCCGGAACTGGCCCCTTGGTTCCGGAACCAGCTGCCTGGTACCGGAACCAGAGGTGGTGTTCCGGTACCCAAATGCTGGTACCCGAACACAGACTCTGGAATGCCCGAAAAGAGCTCGGATTGGTGCACAGTACTTGGAGGTATGGGCTTCTTCTGTTCCAACCACTCCCGTCATGTTTTATACCCAGACTCTTGCTCCCTCTCCACCCTTCATTCCTTATCATCTCCTCCTCCCTTTCTTGCTGCCAGAGAAGAAGAAGAAGAGGAAGTAGTAGAAGGAGAAGCAGGCTCGTGCATTGTGGGAGTTGACCGAGTCAACGTGCGCTCGCGAGGAGCAATTGAGGTAAATTAATTGTTGGAGATTGTGGATTTGGATTCGATAGTTCTCCTCTTGGGTTTTATTGATGGAATTGATTGAGAATTGAGCTTAATTTCCATCCTTTCTCTCCCTCTCTCCCTGTGCTCTCGGGTGTAAGCAGGGAGGTTACTGCGCAAATCCGAGGATTTGCCTGCTTCTTGCGCACGTGTGGAGGGCCCTCTTGAGCTGAGCTGAGGCATGCAGAGACCTTGGGGAGTGTGATAGAGGATTGTTTGGAGCTCCGTGGATTTTTCCGAGACGCGCGACTGCGCGCGCGCGCGTGAGAGGCATAGTGCAGTTTTTCTTCAGTTTTGCGCCCGTTTCTTCACCAACTTCGGCGCGGCCTTCGGAAAGCATTTGAGGTGGGTTGGAATTTCTTCAAGATGTATGGAATGCCCTTTAAAGCTATTGAATGCATGTTGATCATGTTTAACTTGATTATTTGCATAGCTGGTAAATCTGATAGTTGCCTAGAAAATTGTAGGAATGCAATTGTGAGCCCCAGATATTTTTAGCATGATCTAGAAGTGATTTGACACTAGACTGCATGGTTAGTTGGCATCATATTGGCATCTGAACCGTTTTAAAAATCGTCGGACCTGTTTTAATGAAAACTGGGTTTTGAAAAGAGTTTTAAAATATTGAGTTCTTCCCGAGGGGATTGAGTAGGTTCAGGATGCATGTGTTCTCGTGCCAGAGGGCCGAGTGGATTATTAGAGCCTTATGAGATGACTTTCTAGTGTCATGAGAGAGTTTTAGCATTTTTCCAGTTCCGGGGCGGAAGCTATGGGCGGCTATGCTTGCAGCCTGTTCTTGTTTGACAGGGTTGTAGGTGGCAGTCGTCCAGAATTTCCAGGCCTCCCGTGTGAGAGATTGAGGATGTATTCCCTGATTGGGTTACTCTAGATCATGGGTTGTGTTCTGATTTAGTGGTGGAGATGGTTCTCCCACTTAGCCTTGAGAGTTTTGGGGGCTCTGGCAGATCGAGTCGTGGAGGTTTCCCGACTCAGCCACGGGTCGTGCATTATCAGATTGAGTCTTTGAGGGTTCTCCGACATAGCTGGGAGAGTGTTGGGCATTTCCTGTTCGAGTTGTGGAGTCTTTCTCCGACTGAGTATGCTTGTTGAGCATTGAGTTCCGATCTGTTTGATCGTGTATTTTAGCCTTGAGTCGTTGAGGGTTCTCCGACATAGCTGTGCGAGTGTTTGGGCTTTTTCTGTTCGAGTCGTGGAGCCTTTCTCCGACTGAGTTATGCTAGTTGAGCATTGAGATCCGATCTGTTTGATCGTGGATTATAGCCTGCTGAGCCTGGCTTTTTATGCCAGTTATGAGATACTTGAGATACTTGAGATACTTGAGTTCGGTGGGGTCGCTCCCTGTCACGCCCCGGGGGTTTGTTTTAGCGGAAACGATTCATAAAAGCCGAATATTTGACGCGTAAATTTTTTTTTTTTTTTTTTTGTTTAAAAGAGAACCCCTCCTCCCCGGCGCGTGCCCAGACCCGCCACACGTACAGGGTCACTCTGCAACCGGACAGAGTCTCCCCTGTACGTGCACGGCGTAGCGTTCAGTACATGTTCCAACATACACAACCAATCAATCACAACAATCATACATAACCAACCAGCATTCTATACTGATAAAAGAAGATCACATGGCCGATCGTTTTGGAAAGGATAAATCCACAAGTTTGAAAGGACGCCTACCCGGCGCTTACGTTTTGAAAGCTAGTTTTCAAAATCAGCATAAATCCACAAGGTTTGAAAGCGGTGCCCACCCGACACCAAGTTTTTAAAGATGGTTTTCGCAATCCTTTCTTTGGCTTCTGCCTTTTTGGTTTTTAAATGGCCGATAGAAATAAAAGGGAAAAATATTGCACCAGGGGCACTAAATGTAGCCCGTACCGACATCCATGCCGACCCCACGAGGGTATCGCGAACCACTCACATAACTACAGAGTAATGAAAAGCGAGAATAAAAGAATAAATACAGTCCAGGGTCCCCAGCGACCCAGCTGCTCCTGTCCCGTCCTCACCGCCGCCTACCTCCCTCCCCGTCTGGACCCTGTCACGAAGTGGGATGTCAGTGACGCAGAAACAGTAAAGCAGGAGAATATAGTAAAACAAACCGTGAAGACAACTGGAGCAACCGTCCTCCCAAGGAGGAAAGGCAACCTGTACACCTGCATCCTGTAATACCCGGCCGCGTCGGTCCACTACCGACGGCCCCATACCGTACCTGCAACACCGCGACCGCGCCGGACAACTAAACCGGCGGGCCGCTCCGCTCGCACCTAGGCGCCTCAACCCCACAACTAATAAGGGGCCCCCACTACGTCACCTCGTGGGTATACACGGGTTCTACGACCTCTTTTCCGGAAAAGCGCACCCTCTGCGGTGGCCAAACCGCGGGTGCGCGTGTGGCAACCTCGAGCCCAGTAACCGTAACCACCATCATGTCAGTATCACAATAAGAATAATAAGAGTAATGAGGTAAATGAGGTAAAGTGCATAATCGAAAACGAGGTAATACTGCGCGCACTCGAAAGTGGCCCGCTGACATATAAGGGTTGAAAAAGAAGAACACCGTCGGCAATCGACGCTAGTCATTATAGCGAACCCACTAACATGCATAAGCTATCACCCGTCATTATGTAACCCCAGTACACTTAGAATAGACCCCGTCCAATAAGATAGAATTTAGAGGCTAGGAATAAAGTAAAAACAACCCACCTGAATGAAGGCCGATCCCGAACTCCCGCTAGACTATCCGGAGGTTGGTGCTGAACTGTTGGGCCCTGAACAGAGACTGTAGTCAGAACTAGACTCACATATACCCGTCCCGACGACACGACGGTAACGGAGTGTTTATACGGGGCAAAATTGCCGATTTACCGCACAGAATCTAACTCTCGATCAATGAGGACCTACTAAACTCTAACAAGATGCCTAGTAGGCGTGTAAACGCTGTCTAAGGTCAGCCAGCAAGTCCGAAACGCATTTTAGTCCAAAATGTATTTTAATTTGCCCAAAGTTATTGCATTAATCCGATGTTTCGTCTCGTTCTCAAAATCCGGGAGTCCAAAAGCTGCGCCGTAACTTTCAGCGCGTTTGTTACGACGAGACGGAGGCCATGCTCACAATATTTGGGCCGAGACCAGGCCCATTTACAAGTTGGCCCATAATCTTTTAGTGTTCAATATACAACTATGTGGCAACCTAATACAAACTTGATCAAAAGGTGATCTAAGAGGAGCATGGTACTCAGTAGGGAGTGTAGACAGTGGGGCTCACCTGAGGCTTGCCGGAAACCCGCCGGAGTAGTGGCCGGAGCAGCACCACCAAATGCCAAGGCTCGGTTTTGGGCAAATTGGGATCAAACCGGCTTCACGTCTGGAACAAAGTGGGGCACACATTAAAACAACTTCCCAGAGGAGCTCCGGACCAGGTCCGACCCACGGCCGACGTCCAGAGGCGGCGGCGGCCGGAAAAAAACACACTAATTATCCTCTAATTAGCAAGATTGAGCCAACTTAATAACCCTGGGTTCTTGGGCTAAACTAAAATGGTAGGAACTCTTAAAAAGGTGTTTAGGGCTCACCTGAATCGATGCCCGACAATCCGAAGCGGCGGGGGCGGCGGTGGTGATGCCCGGACCGAGAAAAGGGTGCAACTACACCAAACAAAAACCGTACGTAAACATTTGCATGCAAATGCATGAGAAGCTCCAACATAATCATTTGAACCTACCCGAGTCGGTTTCCCACCTCGCAGAGCGCCGGGTTGGCCGGGAAAGGAGTTCGCCGGAAAACGGGTGCTCTAATGGCGGAATCCGGCCGGCGAAGTCCGGGATGGTGCGAGATGGACCAAAGTGTTCTGCTGGTTGCCAGGGTAATTTATACAGTGGTGGCCGGCGACGGGGTCGAGCGGCGGCGCCGGTTGGAGGAGTTCCGGCGAAGATGCAAAATATCCGGTTCTAGGGCATGCCGGATCTTCGCGGATCCTCCACCGATCAACTCCAAACTTTAGGATCAGCTTTCAGTCACCGAGAAGACCAAGATCAACGGTCTTGATCTTGATTTTGTCGGCCGGAAGAAGCTAGTGATCATCCTCAGCCGAAACAAGGAATTCCGGCAATATTTCCCTCCCGCCGGCGGACGGGACGACGGCGACGGCTCAGGCTTCACGGAGAGATTTCTCTCGAGGTCAGGAATACACTAGAAGTGTTCTTGGGGAGGTTTAAAACAAACTTTTACAAACACTTACCCCGCCGGAAAACCGTGGAAGGAGAAGATGGCCGCGGCGGCGCACGGCGGCGGCGGGGTGTCGGGTTCCACTCGGGCTTGGTTGCGGCTCCACTAGGGACTCCACAGGCAAGGTCTTGATCACCCATACCCTCTCGATCACCTTCCTCTCCAAGCACCCGAGATCAAGGTGAGTTCTTGATCCCCTTCTTCTCCGGCAATGGAGAGGCGGCGGCCGGTGCGGGGGAGGTTCCGGGGAGCGAGGCAGAGAGGGGAAGGTTGTTGGAGTGGGCGGCTGCAGGGCTCGAGTTGCGGGGTTAGGGTTTATGGGACCCTAGCCGAGAGGTGTATTAATAGTGCATTAGCACAATCGCAATGTAGTCCCTCGACTCTTCATATTTGGAGCCTAGTCCCTCACAGCAACTCTTTTTCACGTTTAAGTCCCTCACCACAGAGGTGGCACGCAATACGAGGTATAAAATATAGGGTTTTATGTGTAAAAAGCCACTTTTTCCCGTATTTCACGCTTTTCGAGGTGATCCGGTCGCCGAAACGGAAAATGGACTGCGCCATGACGTCCGGCTCGACGAAACCTATCAGGTAGCGATTTTGGTTCGTTCAAGTTTCGCTCCAGAATTTTTAAATTCCATCCTATACTGTAAATTATACAGTTCGGCACGCGTCACGATGCCTTAGGGTCGCCAGACGGAAATTCCGTCAGTGCCATTGTGTTCAGAACGTCGAAACGGATCAAAACGACTACCTGAATCACTATGTTTGGGTCCCGAACAGTGAATTAGTCAGCGTTGTAACCGCCGTAGTCCCGAAATTGAGGTTTACTGTTCATCTACAGTGGCCACTTAAGTGACACTGTGCACAGGCACTGTCACAATGATTGCGTTTATTTACTCGCTTCTTTATCGATTTCTGGAAGATCCGACCGTCAGATCGAGAAGTGCTGAAAATGAATCTCGCTCAGTTCGACGAGACGATCGCAACGGTCCACTCGGATTTCCAAGGTCATGTCCGGATTGGAAAGTAGCCTTTTTATCTCGTAAAACGTGCAACTCGCACACTGGCAATTGACTAGATAAATCAACATAGGTCTTTTGAATTCGAAAGCCAGGTCAAAATTTACTTTTAGACTATTTATTAAAATAAAATATTTTGAGTTTTTACATCACTTACAACTTAAAAGAAGTTTCGTCCCCGAAACTTACAACTTAAAAGAAGTTTCGTCCCCGAAACTTACAACTTAAAAGAAGTTTCGTCCCCGAAGCTTACAACTTAAAAGTTTCATTCCCGGAGCTTACAGCCTGAAGTCACACTCTATGAGAAATGCTCAAAAAGTTTAATCGAGGGCTACAAGTCAGTCGCAAGGTATCTACAACTCTAAGGCTACTAATTTAGACCCAATCTGGTACTCCTCATTATAGGGCAGGGTATTTCCTCAGTTCTTTCGACCGTCCGTTGCCTGTAGCCAACGTGCTTACCAAAAGGACAGCGGAATACTAAAGGTTTGTCGCCAACAACAAGTTGGGGACGCAACTCCCACTAGAAGGTATATCACATACTTCCCAACACAATCTCAGTGCCCGAAACATAACCTTTATCGAGGATTACTACCGCCTCGTGGTCACAAACATCACCCTGACTAACACATAGGCGAGTCCACGTCGATCCACAAAACCTGTGCAAAAGGTGGGGTCGATTTGCATCCGTCCCAAAACAGGGTTACCATCGGGCCCATAGGCCAACGAATTAAGACACGGGGACACTGAAGGGTCAGCAACTTGTTCAACCTCTAAGCAAACTGTGAGGCTAGTGCACTAATAGCAGTCATCTACTGCTATGCCATCAGCTGGACGATTACGAAGAGAACAGTGATTTAACCTTTAACCACCGTAACTGATCCGAGCACTCTGGCTCCATTGAAAACATCAGCCCACAGCCGAAACCATGACCGCGGCTAACCCTGCACTAACCACGATCCCAAAAACCGGAGTGCGTACGACTAATAACCGGAACAACGAGACTCAACTGTGTGACACACACCAGAGCTCCAAACCACTGTGCCAATACCCTACGCTCCCTTGTGAACACAAGTCATCCTAGGGGTCGTTCCTAACCAAAAACCCAGGTATCGGATCGGAAGGGCGGAAATTTGTGCATCGGAAACTGTGCAATTCACGCACCGGTATGCAAATCGCTAAGGTTAGATCTGCTTTCTCGCCCGCGAGCACACTAGAATTTCTCGAGTGCTACATCACTCACACCTTAAAAGAAGTTTCATCCCCGAAACTTAAATACGCCAGGGATCCAATACATGGGAAAAGTGGCCAAACATGTCCGACTTGCGCTTCCCATTGGCCTTGCGCCCCTCGTGATCTGTACTGCTTCACAATCACAAACTCGCAACCCAAAAACCTCAAGACTATGCCTTGGTCCTGGGGAGCTGGCGACAAAACCCAAGAAGCACGGTCCTACTTCCGTCTTGGCACCCAAGGGGGTGTGACACTCTGATTAACCTCTACCGCTCGGTCCCAATCCATTGCCCTTCCAAGCACCATATACTGAGCCGAGCTGCATACCCCCAGGCCAACGATCACTTTCCCAACTAGGAGTATTTAAGCTCTAGGTCCGCTCAACAAAAGGAAGAATCAAGCCCAAACGAACAAGATTTGCTAGTCCCAGTGGTCTCCTTTCTCGACCCCAGGGGGAATCCTAAGACCCCCACAACAACACCACTACACTAGCCCAAACAACACGACTACACAAACGCGACAACCGAGCTAAACCAAGAAACAAAACTTAGCCCGTACTCGCACACCCCACAAGTCAGTTCTAGACTCCGCTAGTATAGCACTTAACCAACTATCGAGAAAACGGGACATATACTTTTCCCCCGCTCCCCCGATCACTCGCGTTCTACAGTCCTATGCCCTACCCATTTCATTCGTATGTAGGCATGTGAGGGTTGTCCACGGATGTCGGCACTAACTGTTGTGATTGAAAGAACTCTCTGATACCATTTAATCTGTCACGCCCCGGGGGTTTGTTTTAGCGGAAACGATTCATAAAAGCCGAATATTTGACGCGTAAATTTTTTTTTTTTTTTTTTTGTTTAAAAGAGAACCCCTCCTCCCCGGCGCGTGCCCAGACCCGCCACACGTACAGGGTCACTCTGCAACCGGACAGAGTCTCCCCTGTACGTGCACGGCGTAGCGTTCAGTACATGTTCCAACATACACAACCAATCAATCACAACAATCATACATAACCAACCAGCATTCTATACTGATAAAAGAAGATCACATGGCCGATCGTTTTGGAAAGGATAAATCCACAAGTTTGAAAGGACGCCTACCCGGCGCTTACGTTTTGAAAGCTAGTTTTCAAAATCAGCATAAATCCACAAGGTTTGAAAGCGGTGCCCACCCGACACCAAGTTTTTAAAGACGGTTTTCGCAATCCTTTCTTTGGCTTCTGCCTTTTTGGTTTTTAAATGGCCGATAGAAATAAAAGGGAAAAATATTGCACCAGGGGCACTAAATGTAGCCCGTACCGACATCCATGCCGACCCCACGAGGGTATCGCGAACCACTCACATAACTACAGAGTAATGAAAAGCGAGAATAAAAGAATAAATACAGTCCAGGGTCCCCAGCGACCCAGCTGCTCCTGTCCCGTCCTCACCGCCGCCTACCTCCCTCCCCGTCTGGACCCTGTCACGAAGTGGGATGTCAGTGACGCAGAAACAGTAAAGCAGGAGAATATAGTAAAACAAACCGTGAAGACAACTGGAGCAACCGTCCTCCCAAGGAGGAAAGGCAACCTGTACACCTGCATCCTGTAATACCCGGCCGCGTCGGTCCACTACCGACGGCCCCATACCGTACCTGCAACACCGCGACCGCGCCGGACAACTAAACCGGCGGGCCACTCCGCTCGCACCTAGGCGCCTCAACCCCACAACTAATAAGGGGCCCCCACTACGTCACCTCGTGGGTATACACGGGTTCTACGACCTCTTTTCCGGAAAAGCGCACCCTCTGCGGTGGCCAAACCGCGGGTGCGCGTGTGGCAACCTCGAGCCCAGTAACCGTAACCACCATCATGTCAGTATCACAATAAGAATAATAAGAGTAATGAGGTAAATGAGGTAAAGTGCATAATCGAAAACGAGGTAATACTGCGCGCACTCGAAAGTGGCCCGCTGACATATAAGGGTTGAAAAAGAAGAACACCGTCGGCAATCGACGCTAGTCATTATAGCGAACCCACTAACATGCATAAGCTATCACCCGTCATTATGTAACCCCAGTACACTTAGAATAGACCCCGTCCAATAAGATAGAATTTAGAGGCTAGGAATAAAGTAAAAACAACCCACCTGAATGAAGGCCGATCCCGAACTCCCGCTAGACTATCCGGAGGTTGGTGCTGAACTGTTGGGCCCTGAACAGAGACTGTAGTCAGAACTAGACTCACATATACCCGTCCCGACGACACGACGGTAACGGAGTGTTTATACGGGGCAAAATTGCCGATTTACCGCACAGAATCTAACTCTCGATCAATGAGGACCTACTAAACTCTAACAAGATGCCTAGTAGGCGTGTAAACGCTGTCTAAGGTCAGCCAGCAAGTCCGAAACGCATTTTAGTCCAAAATGTATTTTAATTTGCCCAAAGTTATTGCATTAATCCGATGTTTCGTCTCGTTCTCAAAATCCGGGAGTCCAAAAGCTGCGCCGTAACTTTCAGCGCGTTTGTTACGACGAGACGGAGGCCATGCTCACAATATTTGGGCCGAGACCAGGCCCATTTACAAGTTGGCCCATAATCTTTTAGTGTTCAATATACAACTATGTGGCAACCTAATACAAACTTGATCAAAAGGTGATCTAAGAGGAGCATGGTACTCAGTAGGGAGTGTAGACAGTGGGGCTCACCTGAGGCTTGCCGGAAACCCGCCGGAGTAGTGGCCGGAGCAGCACCACCAAATGCCAAGGCTCGGTTTTGGGCAAATTGGGATCAAACCGGCTTCACGTCTGGAACAAAGTGGGGCACACATTAAAACAACTTCCCAGAGGAGCTCCGGACCAGGTCCGACCCACGGCCGACGTCCAGAGGCGGCGGCGGCCGGAAAAAAACACACTAATTATCCTCTAATTAGCAAGATTGAGCCAACTTAATAACCCTGGGTTCTTGGGCTAAACTAAAATGGTAGGAACTCTTAAAAAGGTGTTTAGGGCTCACCTGAATCGATGCCCGACAATCCGAAGCGGCGGGGGCGGCGGTGGTGATGCCCGGACCGAGAAAAGGGTGCAACTACACCAAACAAAAACCGTACGTAAACATTTGCATGCAAATGCATGAGAAGCTCCAACATAATCATTTGAACCTACCCGAGTCGGTTTCCCACCTCGCAGAGCGCCGGGTTGGCCGGGAAAGGAGTTCGCCGGAAAACGGGTGCTCTAATGGCGGAATCCGGCCGGCGAAGTCCGGGATGGTGCGAGATGGACCAAAGTGTTCTGCTGGTTGCCAGGGTAATTTATACAGTGGTGGCCGGCGACGGGGTCGAGCGGCGGCGCCGGTTGGAGGAGTTCCGGCGAAGATGCAAAATATCCGGTTCTAGGGCATGCCGGATCTTCGCGGATCCTCCACCGATCAACTCCAAACTTTAGGATCAGCTTTCAGTCACCGAGAAGACCAAGATCAACGGTCTTGATCTTGATTTTGTCGGCCGGAAGAAGCTAGTGATCATCCTCAGCCGAAACAAGGAATTCCGGCAATATTTCCCTCCCGCCGGCGGACGGGACGACGGCGACGGCTCAGGCTTCACGGAGAGATTTCTCTCGAGGTCAGGAATACACTAGAAGTGTTCTTGGGGAGGTTTAAAACAAACTTTTACAAACACTTACCCCGCCGGAAAACCGTGGAAGGAGAAGATGGCCGCGGCGGCGCACGGCGGCGGCGGGGTGTCGGGTTCCACTCGGGCTTGGTTGCGGCTCCACTAGGGACTCCACAGGCAAGGTCTTGATCACCCATACCCTCTCGATCACCTTCCTCTCCAAGCACCCGAGATCAAGGTGAGTTCTTGATCCCCTTCTTCTCCGGCAATGGAGAGGCGGCGGCCGGTGCGGGGGAGGTTCCGGGGAGCGAGGCAGAGAGGGGAAGGTTGTTGGAGTGGGCGGCTGCAGGGCTCGAGTTGCGGGGTTAGGGTTTATGGGACCCTAGCCGAGAGGTGTATTAATAGTGCATTAGCACAATCGCAATGTAGTCCCTCGACTCTTCATATTTGGAGCCTAGTCCCTCACAGCAACTCTTTTTCACGTTTAAGTCCCTCACCACAGAGGTGGCACGCAATACGAGGTATAAAATATAGGGTTTTATGTGTAAAAAGCCACTTTTTCCCGTATTTCACGCTTTTCGAGGTGATCCGGTCGCCGAAACGGAAAATGGACTGCGCCATGACGTCCGGCTCGACGAAACCTATCAGGTAGCGATTTTGGTTCGTTCAAGTTTCGCTCCAGAATTTTTAAATTCCATCCTATACTGTAAATTATACAGTTCGGCACGCGTCACGATGCCTTAGGGTCGCCAGACGGAAATTCCGTCAGTGCCATTATGTTCAGAACGTCGAAACGGATCAAAACGACTACCTGAATCACTATGTTTGGGTCCCGAACAGTGAATTAGTCAGCGTTGTAACCGCCGTAGTCCCGAAATTGAGGTTTACTGTTCATCTACAGTGGCCACTTAAGTGACACTGTGCACAGGCACTGTCACAATGATTGCGTTTATTTACTCGCTTCTTTATCGATTTCTGGAAGATCCGACCGTCAGATCGAGAAGTGCTGAAAATGAATCTCGCTCAGTTCGACGAGACGATCGCAACGGTCCACTCGGATTTCCAAGGTCATGTCCGGATTGGAAAGTAGCCTTTTTATCTCGTAAAACGTGCAACTCGCACACTGGCAATTGACTAGATAAATCAACATAGGTCTTTTGAATTCGAAAGCCAGGTCAAAATTTACTTTTAGACTATTTATTAAAATAAAATATTTTGAGTTTTTACACTCCCCTCGAGCTACGCCCCGGGTGCGATGATGATACCGAGCCTGACGAGGCTGCGATGTGATTACTGAGATGGTCCTAGAGGGACACCCTACGTAAGTCCGTTCCTCCGCGATGTGCGGCAGTGGATGCCTACGTAAGTCCGTTCCTACGGGATGTGCGGCAGTAGATGAGCGCAGGCTTGATTGACTGGTCCAAAGAGGGACAGTCATTGGGATTGGGTGATATGTGTGAGTGAGTTTCATAGCGTGTTCATAGATGAGCTTTCCTTTGAGCATGATACTTGAGGCATGTTAGCAGTAGCGAGTGTATGCACATCTTCATCATTGTAGAGTTTCTTGAGCATGATGATTGAGACATGATAGCTATAGTTTCTTTCAGCTTTTATCTATCTATCTATCTGCATACCTATCTGTTGTGCCTCCAGTAGACTTAGTGGGCATACCGTGGATATTGAGACGGTACCCACTGGGAACTACCTTTGCAGTAGTTCTCACACCCGCTGCGGTGACAGGTTTCCTGAAGCTGCTGTTCCGGCTTAGCTCGCGCGGAGACAGCTGATCGAGGTGAGGACGTGGCCGTTTAGTTTCTTACCAGCACTGAGAGTCAGAGGTAGATGTACCTTGTGTATTTTATGACTCCACTTTTGTACTGGACATTCTGAGAGATCAGTGAGGATTTCTTGTACTTTTGTAGCTGAGAGACATTGTATTGAGATTTATTTATTTATATCAGATGTTCAGGGGATTTCTGTAGCTATTTAGTTCTTTTCAGCTCTGATGCATGTTTAGCTATAGATCTTTTGCAGGGTAGACGCTTCGTCTGTGCGGCGGTTTCCGTACAGATGGCGGATCTGTTGGCGAGCCCGGGTCGCAGTTTCGACCCCGGGGCGTGACATCCTGGGACTACGTCAATCAAAAACTCAATCTCCCTATCCGGCGGCATACTAGTCAGCTCTGGTGGGAAAACATCCGGGAACTCGTGGACAATAGGAATATCCGCGAGTCCCGGTGCCGCCGCAGGCCCCTCAACCACACTGGCCAAAAAGGCCACGCATCCACTGCGCATCATCTGCCTCACACGAGAAGTCGAAACTATCGAGGCGAAGAAAGCACTCTGGCACCCTCTGTACACAACCACCTCCTGGCCCGGCTCGCTAAAAGTCACCGTCCTCGCGGCACAGTCAATAGTCGCAAAATAGCGAGTCAGCCAGTCCATCCCAAGGACTACATCAAAGTCTCGCAACTGGGTCAGGGCCATCAGGTCCGCTGGCAAGATCCACGACTCGATCTGTACAGGGCAAGACCAACAACACTCCCCTACATGCAGAGTATGCCCCGGGATCTGTACCTCTAATGCATGTGGCAACCGGCCTAACTCTAGTCCATGGGATAATGCGAATGCTCTACTGATAAAAGAATGTGATGCACCGGTATCAAATAAAGTGCGAGCTCTACTGCTAGAAAGTAAAATGATACCTGCCACCACGTGGTCGGCTGCCAGGGAGTCCTCAACCTGGGCGACATAGACCCGCCCGCTCTGTGCCGGTGGTCGGTAGTCTGCCGGGTGAGAAGAAGGGGCCCTGCTCGCTGGAGCATAGGACCGCTGCTGGGGTGCCGATGGGGCTGATGCTGAGGAAGGAGCCGGTGCGGGCGCATAGGGGCAAGTAGCTCGAACGTGGCCCGACTGTCCGCACCGGTAACAGCGGCCAAACCTCTGGTCACAAGTATCAGAAGGATGCTGTCCCCGGCAGAAAATGCACCTTGCTGGGGTCTGGGGCTGCCTCCCCTGCTGCTACTGCCTCTGCCGCTGAGGTCCCTGCTGCCGGGACTGCGACCTCTGCTGCTGTGAATGCTGCTGCTGTCGTGAGTGCTGCTGCTGCTGTGGGGGCCTCTGGGATCCACCAGGCCCTCGCCGCTCCGAACGCCCGCGGCCTGAAGACTGAGGCGGCGAGGGTCGGGGCGGCCTCCAGGAACTGGCCTGTCCCCCATCATCCTGCGCTGGCCGCTTCCTGTCGGATCCCTGAGCGACCAGGCCTCCACGTCTGGCGACGACGTGGTCTCCCCTCTCGACCCACTCTGCATGCTCTGCCGCCTCCTCCAGGGTCTGTAGTCTCTGCGCATGCACTAAGGTATAGATCTCCGGGCGTAGGCCCAACTCGAAGAGCTCCACCTGATGTGGCCCGTCCCTAGCAACGTAGGGTACGCAGTTGAGCAACCGCGAAAACTCCTGGAAGTAGTCCCATGCCGACCGGTTGCCTTGCTGGAGGTTCTTCAGATCATCCTCCATCTTTTTCTTCACGCTAGTAGAAAAGTACGTGTCCAGAACCATCCTCTTGAACTCTGCCCATGGTAGCTGCCGGGTGATCTGAAACTCCAGGGGCTCCACCCGACGCCACCACGCGTCAGCATCCCCGTCCAAGCAATGTACAGCCATGTGTACCCTGTACTTCTGATCGATGAAGAAGTCTCGGAACAACTTCTCCATTGCTGAAAGCCAAGTCCCGACCTCCCAAGGGTGGGTGCTCCGCCCCGAAAATCTAGGCGGTCCTCGCTTACAGAATTGGGTGAGTTTATCAGTGAACTCTTGCTCCTCCGCGGGGGTCAAAGGTCGGATCGCTCCCGGGGCCCCGCTGCTCGAAGATAGTGCCACAGGCACCAGCGGTATAGTCGGTGGTACAACAGGTGGTGCGGGGGCCTCAGCAGAAGTAGGGGGAGGGGCCCCAACCTGAGCAAGCAGCTGCTCGATCCTCTGCTCCTGCCGGCGGTGACCCTCCGCCAGCTGGGCCACCATGGCCCTCAACTCGGCAATCTCTGAAGGTCCGGACTGCTCCGGCCCCTCCGGGGGTGTGGGGATACCCCGGGTAGGGATCCGCCGCCTGGGAGGCATCCTGCCACACAAGAAACCACATATCAGTAACAAAACCACACTCGACCCAATCTAGCGAAAGTCAAAGGCATCCTCCTATTTCTGCAACCTTATGTTGTCTGCAGCCAACATAATAGTTCGCCAGAAATAGGACATGCCAATCCCTCTTCCCTCACTGGAAGAGTCAAATAAACACATGACCAAATTGCCGACTTTCGCGTAATGTCACGTCACTCACGCCTTGCCTTCCTAGGGTCTGCCAAAAGCCTAGGGTTTCCTAAGTCCCAACTGACCTATCCCTAAGCTCTGATACCAACTTAATCTGTCACGCCCCGGGTGTAAACCGGAACCCGGGCTCGTTTACAGATCCGCCGTGTACACGGAATTTTCCATGTACACGAAGCGCTGGTAACCTGCTCAAATAAAGATGATATAATAAAAGAGCATAAACAGAGCTAAACCAGAACTAATACATCTCAGATAAAGCTGGAAAGTAAAAGTGCAGAAGTAAACTCTCAATAATACAAATATCTCTCCCAGCTCACTAATCAAATACAACCAGCTGACCAAAGCCAGACCCAAAAGAAATGAAAAGTAGAGTATCTGAGAGTATCGGGGTACATCTAGTAACTGAACTGGTGCCTGGGTAGACCGCTATCTAGTCCGCGATCCTCTTACCTCGATCCGCTGAGGAGGGGCCCGCAACTGCCGCAGACGACTCTGCAAAACAAAGGGGAAGAGGAAAAAGGAAACAGTGGGGAGTGAGAACTACTATAGAACAGTAGCCTCCTCCTAGTGGGTAAACCTCTACTCAGACATGCCCACTAGGACTATAAGAGGCGGAGAACAAAACAAAGGTGGTAAGCTGTGAATAAGACTGCGGATGATGAATAGAGCTACCACTACATGCCTCTAAGGTGCCAGCTAAAAGTATGGCTAAATGGATGCATCAGAATGTAAATGCCTGCCTGTCTAAACCCAATCGATACACCAGTAAGCACTGGTACTGCCTGCTCTGCCTGCCAAATCGGGTATGCCAGCCTACGCATAACACCGATAGGGGATGAGAGTCGCGAAGACTCGAGATCTATAAACCGCACACTCCGGAGTGGCACTCGAGGGGAGCGACCCACACGAGTCAAGTGCCTCAGTAACAAGTGTCAAAGTCAGCAGGACTGGATCACGACACTGATCTAAGTGGAAAGCCCATCCACTAAAAGAAGCCCAAAACCTGTCCCCCAATCTGATGCAATAACCACTGTCCGGTCAACCGCCAAAAATCCGCGGTTGCCGCAATGCCCTGCCCTCACCGCCTGCCTGTCCCAAATCCCACAACTGTCTGACTACACTATCCCAGCCCCTGCTCGAACCCGAGCGCACTATCCCCTAAATCTAGACAAAAGGAGAGAAAATAAAAGCATGGTTTCTCCTAAGTCAGTTCCAGCATAATAGTGTAGTAGAAAATGGTGGCCTAGCTAGATGTCCATACAAGCATGCAAAGTCCTTTATTAAAACATGATTCCAGTATTTTGGTTCTCACAAAGTAGAGGTATGCTGTTCAAATAAACTTCCATTTTACTAAGTTACCCCAAATCAGTTTATGTGTATGTATAAGAGGTTCCCACATGTATAAGCAACATAATCCATTAAGCAAGACCCTTCCCGTGATTTCCGGCGACATATTATTTACAAGAGTTAATCATTAATTAATACTTAGTCCTTTTAAAGATGCAAGTCCTAAAAATAAGCCCAATTCTCAATTAGCATGCAATAATCGCTTTTACCGGTTCTTTTAGCAATATAACATGGTAGCAACTCAAATAGGCCTAGTGGGGATGTTACAAGTAGGAGTGTTAACAACGGTACCCACCTCGAGCGCTAATTCCGGTCCCCGGAAGCAAAGTCCACGCCCGATCCGGAAATCCCCCACAACAATGCGCTACAACCCCAAAGAACACATGCAATTAATATTCCAAGTTTCAAACCAAAATCTATCCCAAAATATCCGTTTAATAGTTTAGCCATTTTCACCTGCAGAAAGTACCCGAGAAATTCCTAGAAAAATACTATCGTGATCCTCGCGACGAACCGGTCGAAACGAGTACCTGCACGTTCACCCACGAGTTTTCTATGCTGAGAACCAAATTCGACAAGAGAACCATCCCGAAGCAAGTCGATCGCAAAAACTGAATCTGAAAGTACTGTAAACAGAGGCTTCTCACCTTCGGGAAAAATTCAGGAAATTCCAAGAAAATTTGGGGGGATTCCTCGTGGTGTGTAGATGCAAAATGCCTTTTGAATCGCCCCAATCCGAGGTCTGTGCGCGAAGATATCACCGAAACAACACAGCGCTGTCCAAATTCCCACCCCAGAAAGTGAGGTCACAAGATGATCCGAAAAACCCATGAAAAGCTCGGAATGGGAAAAACCAGTAAACATGGAAAAACGTAGCCCTACCTGTCGTGAAGACGATGGCGCAAGAATCGCTGAAAAATACTGCCGGGGTAGCTCGGGAGAGTCCGTGCACTGAAATGCGACGAAGGGAATCACAAGGGAACGAGCGTCGCGCCTCGCCGTAAAATCCAAACCTCGGAGTATGTGCCACCACAAATCTTGGAAATCCTCCAGAAGATGTAGAACTCGAAGGGGAACAACTTTGCTGAAGACACCTTGGTGAGAGGAGGCTCGGAAATGGTGGAAAAAGTGAGAAGAAAGGAGCTCGGGCTGTTTAAATAGGCCTCCCAAACAATTGGAAAAATACCATCCGGGTCCCAACTTCCGGGCGCCCGGAAGTTTTCGGGCGCGCACAGTGCGGCCCGGCCCAAGACTTTCGGGCGCGCACAGTGCGGCCCGGCCCATGGCGCGCCGTCGGACGGGATCCGCGGTCCGTCCGACCCGCCTCAGAGCCCGCCACGTGTCGCCCGAACAGGCGACAGCCAAAACCTCCACTCCTGCTGCGCCGCGTGGCCAACCCCGGGAGTCGACACGTGTCCCCGGTCAACAGTACTGTCGCGCCTGCGCGCCTGCCCGCGCCAGCTGCCCCTCCTGCCCGCACAGTTGACCAGCCAATAGGAAAGCGCCACGTGTCCCTGCCACTGACCGCTGCACCCGGTGCACGAGCCTCCGTAAGCCGAACCAATGGTAACCTGCCACGTGTCCACTCCGGCGCACCGTGAACCAATACCCAACCATCATGCTCCGTAGACCGGGAGCTGTGAGCCGGCCTATGAGGTGGTGCCACGTGTCCCCGCCTTGGTGCACGACGGTCGCGTGGACCGCGCGCCTGCCCGCGCGCCCGCGCGCTGCCCGCGCCCTGTGCCGCCGCCGTTCCGCCTGCCCGAGGCCGCACCGCCGCCCGCCGACGCTGCCCGCCGCCGCCGCCGCCGCCGGCGATCGCCGGAGTTACTGTTCCGGCGATGAACAGTACCCGAAGCTCAGAAAAATCCAGCAGATAGTCCATCTTGACCGTTTTCGCGCGCTGAATCCGAATTTGACGTCCGCTTTGCCAAATTCCCACTCAGAAAATTGCCAAATGCCCCTGGAAAGGTATTCTTGGTCCAAATTTCGCGTCGAGCCCAATCTTAATATCCGTTTCGCGCGAAAACACTTCCAGAGACCCGATAGAGTCAACCGATCACCCATGTGATCCATTTGAGCCTGGAGTCCAACACTTGTGTCCAATTGTGCCCTAAACACCTCCAGCACACCGCGTAGGCCTCTGATGGCCACTCCAACGCACTGCAACAGCTCTGCGGAGATCCAGGTCATCACAAGCCGATAGCCAAGCATTTAGTTATTTGATGTAACAAGGAAAATGTAATAAGTTGTTGTAATTGTGTAATTTACTATCCGTGTTATATTAGTGGTACGTAGTTAGTACTCTGTTGATTGCCAAGCTAGCTGTGCATATATAGAAAAGGCTCAATCCCCAGTGGGATTGGGACTCTTCTATATATGTGGTGGTCTGTTGCGCCCTGGCTAGTTTGCAACTCTGATTTAAAAAAAAAAAAAAAAAAAAAAAAATTTAGACGCTGGTTTTTGAACTCGGGGCGTGACACACTCTCGACCAAACCGGATGAGACCCCAACACCGCCGAGGAGCAAGAGATATACAGCATCAGCTTCAGCACCACCACCAGCAAGAGCAGCAACTTCAACATCAGAGGATGATGCCTCTGTCATATCGATCTACAAAGAACAACAACGACTCTCGTCGGAGCAAGAGCGAATGTCTAATGAGTTCGTGAAGATATCTACAGACATGGAGCATATTTCTGCAGCCCAAGGTGATTTGAAAAGGAAATACAAATCTCTTGCCAAGTTGGTGAAGAAGATTTTTAACAAATTGGGTTGTAGCAGTTCTGACGACACCGACTCCGACTGATTTGTTCTAATAATCATTTTTTTCTGCAGGTTTTTCTATTTAAGTTCTTTTCTTTTCTGAACTTTACCTCCCTTTATTGTAATTTTGGCTACTTTTCTATGACAAAAAGGGGGAGAGAACCTTGAAAAACTGTACTAAGTGGTAGTACTTGTGGTAAGTAAGTAGGTAAGTACTTTGGTACTTTGTGGAACTTTTGCACGATGAAGTAAAGGTAAGTATGAATACTTGTGTACTTTGAGTACATGCCCCGACTAACTATTTGACTAACTATTTGGGCATGTAATATTACTAACAAGTTGCTTGATAACTGACATATTTGTTAACTTGTTAATTGTTACGACATGACATTTGGATTTTAATGATTAGGGACATGTGAATCCATGGTTGCTAAACTTTCTTACATATCTGATAGTTAATGTCATGGTGAGTATAAACTCTATCTCTCTGATTGATTTTTTGAATGTTTAAATTCTTGTGGTAGTAATGGACAAAACTTGGGGTAGGCAGAAATCAATTTTGTTATTTTAGAGAGTTGAGTTTCAGCTGAAGATGAAGCTTCAGTGCCATTTTTTTCAAAAAATTTCAAAAGTTTAGAGAGAGGAACTCCGACTTTGTTGCCGCCCTCCTGCCCAGGGCGACGCTTCCGTCCCGTCCGGCCCTCCTGCCCAGGGCGACGCCACCGTCCCGTCCGGGCACTTCTTCTCCGAGCTTACAAGGGGGACGATGAGTTATCACTACCGACCGCCCCGCACCAACCCTAATCTCCACTTCGCTTCCACGTCGCCCCCCCGCTACCGACCTCGGCTCCCTCTACAATCATCGAAGAAAGTGCTCTACGCGCCGGTGGAGATCCCGTCGGCGAGCTGCGAGGCCATCGCACCTGCATCTCCTCTCCAGGTGGGTGGGGCGCGGACCCGCCCGTCTTTCTCTTATAAGGATGCGGTATTATCTCCTCCCTCGAGCCCGCCGCCGGCTAGCCACCCTACTAGGGGCCCAAGGTACGTCCGACACCCTGCCTTACCGGCCTCCCCTCCACGGTTTATTCTCAGCCCCTTGCTCCGAGGCCGGTGTTTTTGGTGCTTCGAGAGGGGACATCGGGCGGCACGTTGCAGGAAGCCTCGTCGCTGCCTCCTCTGTATGTGTGCTGGACACTCCGCATCCAGGTGCTCGGCTCCTCCGGATGGCGAGCCTTCGGTTCCAGCCGCACCCCCCCGACGCCCGAGGGAGCTACCCGTCTTCCTGCCTAGCTCGACTCCACCAGCTGGGCAGGCCTCTGCGCCGGGCCGAGTCGCGAGAGTCCGGGTAAGCGGATCGGACTCCCCTGTTGATTCTGTCGTCCTTTCGAGGGGCCTGGCGGGATTGTTTGGGGGTTCCGCCTCCGACTTCAAGGTGGCTCACTTCCGACCTCCTCTGTCCGCTGTTTTCTTCCCGAGCTGGGCGGTTAGGGAGTCTACTATTGGGCGTAGCCCCCTTAGCTTTGGAGGCACTGTTTTCTCCTTCTCTAATTGGGCGGAATCGGGGGAGGTGGCCAGAGGGCGCCTATTTCACAAGGCGTGGATCCGACTTATCGACTGGCCAATTCTTTGCTGGAGCGAGGAGGCCGTGAAGTCTGCTGTTAGTGGCTTCGGTGAGTTGTGGGAGAGTGACACCCGGAGTACCGACCTAGAGGATGTTTCGAGCTTCAGGGTTCTCATTCGATGTTCCAATGTTGATTCGATACCCGAGAACCTCATCTTGATGGTGGAAGATAGAAGGTTTCGCATTCCCGTCGTCATTGAATCGTGGGAACCAACCCAGCCTATTCTCCTCGGGGAAGAACTCGATCACCATCTCGGCCTTGATACTTCGGCCGATCAGGAGGCCTTCATCAAGAGCACGGGGTTCTTTGATATCCCTGCGAGGGGTCCGGTTTGTCCCCCTTTAGTTCATCAGCAACTCCCTGTATCTGAAGGGCCAGGGGGGGCGGGGGGGGGGGTCGTCAGCGGTTGAGCTCTTTGGTAGTTTCGGAATCTATTCTCCCCCCTCTTCAGATTAAGCCTGGCCCACCTCTGAACTGCCCGGCCTCGACTTTGTTGCTCGGGCCCCCTCCAGGCGAGGTTACTAGCTCCCCGATCTCGGGCAACCACCTTCCGGTTTGTGCGGTCCGGGGGACCCCCTTAACCGGTGAGGTGGACTCAGTGGCCGGTTGCACTTTGGGGAGAGCGGAGGGCCGTGGGAAGGGACAGCTTTCGGCTTCTCGCTCGGACCCCACCGGGTCAGGCTCGTCAGCCCAACTTTGCCTTAGCCGAGGGCTGGTTCATAATGTCACAGGGACAAGACGATCTTCTATCCTAAGAGCGCATGACCGTAGGAGCTCTAAATTAAAAATGGTGCGCTTCTCTTCGAAGCTCGATGGCTCGGCTTCATCTGTCTCGATCTTGGAAGATCTCGACCCTCCACCGACTTGTAGTCCTGCCCCTCCACCGGCATTCGAGCGGGGCAATTCGTCTTCTGATCCGGTTACGCCTTCAGTGCAAGGCGACTCAAACTTCGGGTCTTCCCCTTCCGCCAGATCGGACTTCCTCAACCCTCTTACGTTGGCGGAAGTACATCAGATCAAGAAAGCCTGTGGTATTATCTGTGGGGACAATCCCCCCTCCCCTAGGCAGGGGCTTGCCCCGGGGGGGGAAGGTCCTAAGGGTGGGGGGGCCGGGGCCTGAGCCTTGCTCTTCACGCCTTGTATCTGCTGTTGTGGGTATTCTCTGTCTCTATGGCCAGAAACAGACTTTTCAGATTCTTGTCTTGGAACATCCGTGGCCTCAACGACCCCGCCAAGTGCGCCACGATCAAGTCCTTTTTGAAAAACGCGAATTGTTGTGTGGTTTGCTTGCAAGAAACTAAGCTTTCGTCCACCCCCCTCGCAAAGTTTCTTACTTTCTGTGGGTTCCACCTCCGTGATTTTCGCACTCTCGATGCTGTCGGGACGAGGGGGGGCCTCCTGACTGCTTGGAACCCAGCGCTTTTCGATTGCGCGCTAGATTGGGTGGGGGCGTTCTCGGTTAACGTAGTCTTGAGAAGGAAGGTGGACGGCCTGCTGTTCACTGTCTCCAATATTTATGGACCCAACTCCTCCGTCTTGAAATCGGCTTTCTTTCAAGAACTTCGGTCAATTGGCTCTCAGACGATGGGGCTGTGGACGATATTAGGCGATTTTAACGTTCTCCTTTCACTTCGGGATAAGAACGGGCCGCCTTCGAATTTGTCCGACATCCTTAACTTCAGAAAAGTGGTGGCTGACCTCGGCCTTCTTGATCTTCCCATCCAGAACAGAAGTTTCACGTGGTCCAATGGAAGGCGTATTCCTACTCTTGAACGCCTCGACCGAGTCTTCGTGTCTAATCATTGGCATATCTCTTTCCCGCGCTCCACTCTTCGGGCCTTACCTCGGCCTAGGTCCGACCATACCCCTTTATTGCTAACGGCTTTCTCCTTTGTGCCTTCCCCTCACCTGTTCAGGTTTGAGAACTTCTGGCTTCGTTATCCGGCGGCCTCTGAGGTGATCTCTAAGGCATGGATTGACTCGGACACGGGGGTCGATCCCGTTACCAGAATCTCGTCGAAATTCAAGAGCGTCCAGTCGGCTCTTCGTTCTTGGAGCGCCGGGATTATATCTACCATTTCTATCCAGGAAGATCTTTGTCTCAGATGGCTCGAGTGGCTCGACCGAGCTGAGGAAGTTAGACCACTCATCGACTTGGAATGCCTGCTTAGACCTCTCCTCAAAGCCAGATACGAAGAACTGTGCTTACAAGAAGAAATTAAATGGAGGCAGAGATCAAGGGTGCAATGGCTTAGAGCGGGTGATGCCAACACCAAATTCTTTCATCTTAAAGCTTGTTGTCGTCGGAACAAAAATTTCATCTCCCACCTGGTCGACGGAGCTACCACTCGGTTTTCCCACGAATCAATTGCGGCCTACTTGCTTAATTTCTTTGCGAAGCAATTGGGGGAGGCGTCTGAAAACAGGCCTTCTCTTAACTTTGCCTTGTTGTTCTCTTCCTCTAACTCGGATGTTGATTTCCTGAGCCTCGAGGCACCGTTCGAGGAGGACGAGGTCAGAAGCGCTATTTTCGCTTGCGCACCGGATAAAGCACCTGGGCCCGACGGCTTTCCAATGGCGTTTTTCCACCGTTTTTGGCCAGTGCTCAAAGCTGAGATCATGGAGCTCTTCTCCTATTTCCATAACGGTCGCCTGGACCTGCGCGAGATCAATGCAAGTTGGTTGTGCCTTATTCCAAAAAAGAGCGAGTCTACCACTGCTAGCGACTTTAGGCCTATATGCCTTGAGAACAGCATGGTCAAAATCATCTCTAAAGTTCTGGCTCTTAGATTTCAGCGCATCTTGGGCAACCTTATTAACCCGTATCAGACGGCTTTCATTAAAGGGAGATCGCTTCTTGACAACTTCTACTGCGCTCATATTCTACTTCATCACCTTCACTCTACGAAGCAAGAAGCGGCGCTCTTCAAGATTGATTTTGAAAGAGCTTTCGACCATGTCGATTGGGCTTTCCTGCAGGATCTGTTATCGGCCAGGGGTTTTGGGCAGAAGTGGATTGGTTGGATTTTCGAACTCTTACATTCCTCCAGTACGGCCGTTTTGCTTAACGGCGTTCCGGGCACCTCATTCTTTAGCAAATGCGGCCTACGGCAGGGTGACCCTTTGTCCCCTCTACTCTTTATCCTTTGCATCGACGTGCTATTCAGAATGCTGCAGGCAGTTTCTTCCTCTCCCGACCTCCCTTCGGTGGGTATCGGGACGGCTAGAGTTCACACCCTACAATTTGCTGATGATCTTCTTATCTTTTTTGATGGCTCCGTTAGATCGGCTAGGGTCATCAATGTCATACTCGAGGCTTTCACGGAGTTATCTGGTCTCAAAATCAACTACGGCAAAAGCTCCATTTCTCCGGTTAATCTTCCGAGCTCCAGATCTGAGGATATCGCTTCTCTATTGGGCTGCCAATCCCTTGGTTTCCCCCTAAAATATTTGGGTTTGCCTTTATCGCCCAGGGCGTTGAGGAAATCTGATTTTATTCCTATTATCGAGAAAGTGGATAAGCGACTCGCGGGGTGGAAGGGCCTACTGATCTCTAGGGGGGGACGTTTGGTGCTTTTAAATTCGGTCCTTTCATCCATTCCGTCTTTCTTCTGCTCTGCCTTCTCTCTCCCTTCCTGGGTAATTAAGTCGATCGACAAGCTTCGCCGGGATTTCTTCTGGAAGGGGAAAAGCTTGAATAGCGGCTTTCATTGTCTCGTCAAATGGGAACATTTATGCCGCCCAACTAAATATGGGGGTTTGGGAATTCGCAACCTCCGCAACTCCAACTCCGCTCTCCTTTTGAAAGGTCTATAGTCCTTTCATTCTTCCAAGTCGCTTCCCTGGGTGCGCCTGCTGACTGCTAAACACTACTCCCGCCGACCGCCCCTGTCATCTGAGACGAAGCCGACCGGCTGCTGCCCGATTTGGAAGGGTTTACTTTCAAATGGCCCTCTCTTCAGCTCATCAACCACTTATTCAATCGGGAACGGGAAGTCGACGCCTTTCTGGAATGCACGTTGGAGCGGTGCTTCGTCTTTGCGCTATAGCTTCCCACTTTTATTTGGAGCGGCAACACTCAAACATCTTTCTGTGAATAATTGGTTTCGTCGTTTCGGGTCCCAGACTGATTTGGGTTTCCAGGATATAAACTGCCCGGAAGCTAGGCGTGAGCTTACTGTCTTACAAGCGTCGATCAACAATTTCAGGTTGTCTAACTCCGACGATTTGATTCAGTGGAGATGGAGTTCTAACGGGATTTTCTCTACCAAGACTGCATACGATTTCATTTGCTTTGACGGGGTCAACGACTGTAAGATTCTTCATCTGTGGGCCATCCGGATACCGCTCAAGACAAAAATTTTTCTTTGGATCGCAGCTAGATATAGGCTTCTCACTGCGGAGCTCCTTAAAAAAAGAGGATGGTCTGGCCCTTCTATCTGTATGTGTTGCCGTGCTGGAGATGAAAACTTGGATCATCTCTTCTTCTTTTGCGTGTTTGCGAGGTCGCTCTGGGGGGAAATACTACATCCTTGGCCTCTCACTTGTCACAGATTACTCCACTACTCGGGGGATTTCGCTAGTAGATGGAGGTGGGCGAGGTTGACCTTAACGGGTCGAGCTAAAGCGCATTTCAATCTTTTATTCGCCGCTACCTGTTGGGAACTCTGGATGGAACGCAATAGGCGTATCTTCAATGATTGCCCTTCTCAGAGTACCTCTTGCGCTTCAAGAATCCACCACATCTCCTCTCTCTGGACCCTAGCCCTTGGGGGATCCTCGGTCTTCCCTTTTCCACACCGAAGCTAATCCACTTCCAACACAGCTCTTTCCTGCTCTACAAGAGCTGGGATTCAAGGGTGGTAAATGACTTGGAGTGGATAGTAGTTCTCTTTCTATCAGCTGCCAGAATCATTCTTTCACTGGAGGAGTAAACAATCCAATGCACTTTCTTCAACGGGCGGACCAGTTTATCTACGCATCGCTTTGGATCAACCTCTGCTTTACGGCTACTATTTCACTAACGCTGGAACCAATCGGGGTATTATCGGGGTCTTCCTATAGGTGCTCTGGCTTTCTTCTTACTATGGTGATTGAATGAATGATTGGTGCTTTGATAAAACCTGGGTATCATCGGGTTTCTTTTCTTTATGTGCTCTGGCTTCTTTCTTGCTTTGGCGATTGTACTACTCTGGATGCATTATTTGTTCAACTTTGAGGCTTCTTGGGTACATTGGTGCCACACGAACCAGCAGCCTGTCTCCGTAGCCTGGGAGCACGCAGCAGAGTACCGAGCATCGATTGATCGGTGCTTTGATCCAATCTGGGAATTATTCGGGCTTTCCTTTATGTGGCGTTTCGGATTGGGTTCTTTCCCAGTGTCGGCGACGCCTATACTCCGTCCGCTTTTTCTTCAGTGTGTTTGTTTATTTGGGTGTTCACTTTTGGAGCAGTTCGGCTTCTTACAGTTTTTTGGTTGCTCGTTGCCTGTTTACACTTACCCGTCCACAGGCACACATCCTTTTTTAGCCTCTGCAGCTTACAAATCTCAGACTATTATCAGATTCTACATCTTGTTTATTGGAGGTGTTCTCTTTTCATAGTTGTTTATTGCTTCTTCGGTTTGGTACATGAGGTTTGAAGAACTATTTGTTTACTGTCGACTGCTGATTGTAAATTGGAAAAAAAAAAAAAAAAAAAAAAAAAAAAAAAAGAAAAAAAAAAAAAAAAAAAAAAATTGTGCCTGGCGATTAATGAAGTTTCAGATTCACTTGCTCCTGCTGGGTTCTGGTAGAAGGCTTGCTGCAATTACTGAAGTTTAAGCTTCTACTATTCCTTATTGAGGATTTTTGCAAGAGGGATACTTCTTCAATTTTTTCGAGATGGGTCACTAAGATTGGGTGTCGGATTTTAGCTGAGCTGTGTTTCTACCACTTTTCTTTGTTCGAGCTGAGTTGCCAGATACAAATCTATACTGGAGGAGCTAATAATTTAACGTAGTATGACTAATTTTCTCAATGATGGATGCACTAATTACTTGGGGTTCAAGAGAGAAACAACTCAGACTTGGTTATTGTTCTTGTTAAGGGAGTCCTCTTTGATACATGCTTTTTCTTGGAGTCAATTGAGAGGAATTCCTGCTGCCATGCAAATTGGCCAATGATTGATGCATGTTCTCCAAGTTGCAGTGTAGTCTCTAGCATTTACTATCGTGTTGGCCATTGAAGACCTTGACCTTGTTGATTTTCGGAAGAAGTATTAATGCATTTGCTAAAGATAATGCCGCTCGAGTCTTGCACTCATGTTTATTTGCAAAATGGTTGCTTTCACTATTATAGAATTGCAAGAACGGGCTGTGTTGATTGGATCACTCTTTTGGCAAATACCATGAAGGACGGCAGCTACCACGATGGCTTCGCCGAATCACTGTTTCGGTTTGATTCTAGTGGCTTCAAGAATTATCTAACATCTGTCTGGAGTTATCTTCGCTTCTTATTTCCGGTTTAGTATAATATTAGAGCTGTGTTGTATCCTATGTTTGGGATGTGCTTCTTTGCTATGTTTGCTTGGGGCTTGAGTCTGGAGTTTAGTAGCAGTACGGCGTCGGCTCTGTTTTTTTTTCCTCTTGTTTGTGTAATTGGGTTTCACTCGTTTTGTTTTAGCCATTCGATCACTTTGGTGGTTTGGGAGTGGGCTCACTTCTTGTATTTGGAGTAGTGGTGGATATTTTCTTTCTTTCTTTCTTTTTCCTGTCCTGTCCTGTACGGTTCAAATAGGGTATATCCCTGTTTAATCAAAAAAAAAAAAAATTCTTGTGGTATCTAACGATTTTTTTTGTCAAGAATTATTTCTTTTGCAGAGAGTACAAACGTCTAAGTCTATAGTCTGTTTTAGGAGTTTATCTCTTGTATTCATCTTATTTGAATTTTTCTTGTAAATTTTTGTTATATGGTGATAACAACAAAAATATATTTTAGTTTTTTTAAAGTGGATTTTTGTTTTGTCACGAAACCGCCAAAGGGGGAGATTGTTAAGGATTTTGTATTGGCGTATTTCGTGAAGTGGTATAAGTCTTGAAGATTGAGGATGAAGAATTGTGGATCAATTACACCAATCTCAAGAAGAATGCATTCGGAATGATCAGGTATGTTTAACTAAATAATTTTGGTGATCCGAATACATTTGAGTAGTTTAGAAACACTTGGATAAGTTTTCATTGTATAAAAATCAAAAACTGGACATGTTGTGTGTTCAGGATCTGGATCAGACCATTCCAGTCCGGACCCCGAACATAGTTTAGTTCATGCGGTTTTCCAATCCGGACCATCCCTGTTCCAGTCCGGACCCCGAACCTTAATTCTGCAAAATTGCATGAACAGTCCGGACCTCCCCTGTTTCAGTCCGGACCCCGAACTGCATTTTCCAGAAAATCTTCTGAAAAAGACGACAGTCCGGATCAGACTTAATCCAGTCCGGACCGTCGTGCGGGAAAATGTCACGCCCCGAGTTAAAAATCAGCGTCTAAATTTTTTTTTTTTTTTTTTTTTTAAATCAGAGTTTCAAAACTAGCCAGGGCGCAACAGACCGCCACATATATAGAAGAGTCCCAAACCCCTTTGGGATTGAGCCTTTTCTATATATGCACGGCTAGCTTGGCAACAACATCAGAGTACTAACTACGTACTACATCTATTAAAATTATAAATTAATTATTACAACAACTTTACAAAATAAATTACACTTTTCTTTTTACTAATACAAATACATGTTCTTTTCGGCTGTCCAGGGTCAATCTCTAACTTGGAACCTCACCAACTCGTCCCGACATCCCAGCACCCGCTCGGGCTGAAAAACAGTCACCCGAGGGTGTGAGACACACCGGAGTGTATCCCAGTGGGCACGACGAGCCGAGAAATAGCAAATCGTACCTACTGGCACACAATACTAGAGGATAGTAATAATCACAAGTTAGGTAAAGCAGATATATCTTTGGAGCTGTAATTTAAAGCAATCTGATAAAATCTTGAAGCAAGCATAGGCTGATAACTGTAGCAGGAATAGAAATCAGGAAATCATGAGATATGACAAAAGCAGGCTAAACAGGCAACATATGCATCAACAAATGAAATATCAAATACCCAATCATAAGCCACCATATTGGTCTACAAGACCTCAGGGAAAACTCGCCGAACCTGGCACCAACCTGGCTGACATACTCCGGCACCCTCGGGCACTAACCTGGGAGTCAAACTCCGGCACCCTTGGGCACTAACCTGGGAGTCACGGGTCGTATACCAGACCACTTTACCGGTAAAGAACATCCACACGGGTAGCTACTCCGCTGATGTTCGTGAAGTACAGCAGTGCGGGCGATAAATCATGCGAATGCTCAAGCTCACGGTCCACAGACCGGGTAATCGGCAACAAGCCAGAATCAATCCCCTCTGGGATGTAACAACATCTCTACTCAATGCAAGATCAACAATAACAACTGAATACCAATCATGCAGACTAAACAGTCATGCAGACCAAACACATGTTTTTGAGAAAAACATTTTGAAAAGTCCAAACCTCGAAGAGCATTGCCCTTGTCCTATCAAACAAGAACAGACTCAGGCGACCCTACGAAGCTCGGTAAAAACATTTATTAATAAAATCATGTATTTAGCAGCATAACGGGTGAACAACAAGCCGAAACAATCAAATCAACGATGCAATGTCAGAATCAACTGAATCTCAACTTATATGTAGGAATAATCATCCACTCTTATAACATGGATCCGAATAATCAGGAGGTACTGATAAACAGGTATGCAAACTAGCAAATGACCAAAATCCCAATAAGAGTGCAATGCAGAGTATAATCAATAACCTTTAAAGCATAGATCAGGATATACTGATAATCAAGCATAAATGTGCAAGCTAATTAATGACCAATAAGGCATGGCAATTGTCCAGGAATAGAGTCATTATATCTGCGAATTAAAATCCTTTTAGAGAAATAATTTCGAAAACATGTTTTATATCCAAACCCCGAAGAGCAAAGCCTTCGTCCTATCAAACAAGAACAGACTCCGGCGACTCTGCGAAGCTTGGAAACAAAACATGGGTTGGTTAAAAACACGTTTATAGCAAAACCAAAACTGATCAAAAGGAAGATAGGCTCAATTATCAACTAGGCTACAAGAACAGGGGTCCAACCAACACTGTACCCCAGAGGGCCGAAATGATAAAGCCCGGACCGAAGATAAACCCACATGTCATTTTGCAGGCGACTAAACTGTATCGACTAAACGCTCGAAACCAGAGGCAAACCGTACCAACTTGAATCAAAAATACTGATCAGGGAAAACTCAAACCCGACCAACAACTTACCTAGACCCTTAAGGTTTCCAAAAACCGCACTTTAATGCTTTTTGAGCACTGTTTTCGCTCGTTCTCTTAAACAGAAAATCATTTTTACGAGCCGTCAACTCCAGTAGGTGACACACGACTTGCTGAACACCGTGCTCACCCTATTGCAGCAGCATGAAACCCGAGGAAAACTTCGGGCCATAATATACTTATCTTAAAGGTAGTTAATACTATAACTTTTAACCTACACATCTTTTATTAAAACTTTGTATATGAAAGTGTCTCTGGACAGTGTCAAGATACCAGGGCTCACCCTAATTGTAGCCCAGATCTGTTGGTTCAACCAGAACCATAGCCTTGCACACATACAAGTTCACAATGCTCCAAACTTTATACCACACAGATCCTGTTTGATCTGAAGTGAGCATCAAGCTCAGGGAAACATTTGGAACAACTTTCATATTTACATCCAAGTCTAATTCTGTAGTTTACTTCATTGTGGCATTTTATCAAACACATGGCATGCATATTTATACACAATATACATATGCAGAATTTGTAAGTTAGATCTTTGTCTACACTGCACCTAGAGCAGAAATTTCTGGAGCAATATAATCTACTAAGTGTCTTGAACACTTCCCCCCATCTGGAGCAGGCCAAACACCTTAGGTTGGCCGGAGCTAGAGGTTGAAGATGGAGGCCAAAGCTTTGAAAATCGTGACCAATCATCCAGAGGTTCTGGGACCCAACCAATAGCACCAACAGGTGCTACATCTCTCTTTGTACCTTCCTGTGCCTGTGGCCGCCAACAAAACACGGCGGCGGCGCGGCGGAGCCAAGAGCTCGGTTTGGAGCTCTCACCTCTAATGGTGAATTTTCATAGAGGCATTATGAAGCCTTCTAACTTGAATGGAAAGTTTCTATAGGACCACACGAAGCTTTCCGACCATTCCTCCCCGGCCGGAGATGGCCGGAGCGCCGGCGGCCGCAGTTTTGCTTCATTTCGGTTCAACCATAGCATCTTGATTTTCAAGATGCATAGGAGCCATGCATGGTTGAAATCCTCTGGGTCCCAGCATCACTTCTGGGCATGTGGCCGGCGTCGGAGAAGCCCGCCGGCGCCGGAGCACAAGGCTCGGCCAACTTGTAAAAAAAAAAACCCGAAAAGCTAGGGCATAAGTTTTCTCCCAAAATACTCAGCCATATTTGCTCAAATTTTGCAGAAATAATCGACATATCCTACAGACCTTGTGTACCAACTTTTAGCTATTTTGGTTCAATGGTTGCTTAACTATGTCGAGGCGGAGCTTTATTAGGTTTCCGGCAACTTCTTGCTCCCGCCGGCCATGCAACGTACATGGGAGGCTCGGTCTTTGCAGGGAGGAAGCTAAGGACCTAAGAGGTCCACTGTTAATGGTCTCGGGCTCTTACAACCAAAGGTTTGGAAAACCTTACCTTGGCCGGATTTGGAGAAGAAGGGAGGTAGCCGGAATGGGTTCCTCTTCCACGTGCGGCCACGGCTAGCTCCACAATGATCCTTAGATGTAGTAAATCACCACAGGGACCTCCCTGTTAGAGATAATGCTAATTAGTTAGAATTAGATTATCTAAGATATTTGGTTGGTTAAATTTTGATAAAGATAAATCTAATTAGATAGGATATCTAATTGGAATAGGATTTTGTGTAATAATCTATAAATAGATAGGTCAGGCTATTATAAGTAAATGAAGCCGGAGTCGCCTTAATTAATTAGTGAGGCCAAAGAAAGACGTGTGGGCATGAAGTTATTTTTTCAATAAAGACAAGTTTAGTTTGCTTCCACCAAAACGCACCAGATTCTTTATCTCTTCTCTTTTCCATTCTATTTTTGTGGTGATTCCTATATACCATAACAAGTATATAGAAAATATTTGGAGGCCCATCACCGTAACAAGCGGTATCAGAGCCTTGTTTTCAAGAGAAGAAGATACCGATGGCATTTAACAGTGCCAATGGAGTTGCACAAGGATTCCCAATATTCAAAGGAGACAATTATGATTTTTGGTGCGTGAAGATGCGGACGTTGCTGCGATCCAAAGATCTATGGGATTTTGTTGAAAACGGATGTAAGGAAGAAACGGGAGATAATCTGAAAAAAGATGCGAAGGCGATTTTCTTTATTCAACAATCTATTGACGACTCAATATTTTCCCACATTGCCGGCGCTACCCGATCGAAAGAAGCATGGGATATATTACAAAAGGAATACCAAGGTAATGAAAAGGTACTCAGAATTAAAATTCAAACTTTAAAAAGAAAATTTGAGACTTCATTTATGGAAGAAAAAGAAAATATTAATACCTTTTATTCTAGAGTTATGGAATTAGTTATCTTGATGCGTACCTATGGTGAACAAATTTCTGATCAAACTGTAGTTGAAAAAATTTTAAGAAGTTTGACGAAAAAATACGGTGATGTAGTTTCTGCTATAGAAGAAGCAAAAGATTTATCTAAATTGTCTTGTAGCGAACTTCTTGGTTCTCTCTTAGCACATGAGGAACGAAAAGATAGAACAGAAAATTTTTCTTAGCATGCTTTTCAAAGCGAATCAAAAGGCAATGAAAAAGATAAAGCAGATACTTCTAATCGCCAAGCTTCAGCTTCTGGAGACCATGGTAGAGGTCGTGGTCGTGGTCGTGGCCGTGGTAGAGGTAGCGGCGGTAGATCGGGTGGATACAATAACAGAAACGGTGAAGGATCAAGTAATCAAAATCAGAGAACCTACAGAGGTAATGTCACGCCCCGAGATTCAAAAGTGGGTCTAAATTTTTTTTTTTTTATATAAATCAGAGTTTTAAAACTTGACTTCTCCAAGGCGTGAACAGACCGCCACACATATAGAAAAGCCTCTGTACAACAAACAGAGCCTTTCCTATATATGCTCGGCTAACAGCTACAGTCAATCAGAGTAGATACGAAATAGCTATACTAAATAACTTCTACTCTATTACAACCACAAGGTTCATAAGTTATACATCCAGTTCTCAAAATGGAAATACAGTTGCAATGTTTTACTAAATCAAAATAGGTACATCCTACCAGGGATAAAACTACCACACGTCCTCACACAGAACGTCCAAAGGTCCCCGCACCCGAAGGACCTGAAAAACAGTCACCCGAGGGTGTGAGACACAACGGAGTGTATCCCAGTGGGCACGACGGGCCGGGAAATAGCAAGCCGTATCTACTGGATACAATAATAAGCGGATAACAAAAGTAGGATATACTGAAGATTAATGCAGGTATACAGTTAGGCAAGTAAGATCAAACATGGATCAATAGAACAGAGTATGCATATATAACACAATCATATTATGCATGATAAATCTATAACAGATATGAAATGCAGGTAATCAAACAAGCAGGAATATCAAGAAGGTGCATCAAAGGTAGTACCACGAATATACCCAATCAAATGCCACTGTTGGCCACAAGGGCCTCAGGCTAAACTGCCATGGAGCATATGACCTCAGGCTAAACCACTCTTGGTCATTGGGTCCTCAGTCTAAACCACTGTTGGACACCCTGGGGCCTCAGGCCTAAAGCCATTCTTGGACACCCTGCAAGCTATCATAACCCCACTGGGCTCACGGGTCGATCGGACCTCTCTACCGGTAAAGAACACCCACACGGGTAGCTAATCCGCTGGTGTGCGCGACTGAAAGCTGGCTCGACACGGCGATCATAATGCTGATGCTCAAACCATGGTCCACTGACCAAATAGACGGCAAGAAGCCGAGGAAAATCCCCACCGGGATACAAGTATAACATGCCACATACTGAAGTAGTATCTCATTCTAAATATGCAGTGAAGAATAGAGACAGGTATAGACGGGTAGCTAATCCGTCTATACCCGTGAACACCCACACGGGTAGCTAATCCGCTGGTGTGCGCGACTGAAAGCTGGCTCGACACGGCGATCATAATGCTGATGCTCAAACCATGGTCCACTGACCAAATAGACGGCAAGAAGCCGAGGAAAATCCCCACCGGGATACAAGTATAACATGCCACATACTGAAGTAGTATCTCCTATTCTAAATATGCAGTGAAGAATAGAGACAGGTATAGAACTATGCTAGTGACCAATCAAGCATGGCATGTGTCCAGGAAATGCATATCTACTGCTGAAGAAAGCATGATATATCTCAATATGATAAACAAGCAACTGCTGGAATATAAGCATGATGTATAACTACTGCTGGAAATCAAGGCATAATAAAAGCTCATCTGTGGGATCAAGGTTATGCAGATGTAAGGATTTTGTGCTGATATGCAAGCAAGTAGTAAGAGCAGGTATAACTCAATAGCAATCATAATGCTAAATCTCAATCCATGGTCGGTAGACCGGACAGTCGGCGAGAAGCCGAGGAAATCCCCATCGAGATATCGATACTGATGCAAATCATGCCAGGTACTGAGACTAGAACTCCTATTCTAAACATGCAGTGAAGAATAGAGTATAACGAAAGGCTCATCTGTATAATCAAGCAATATAGCTGTAATGACTGAATGCTGGAATGAAAGCATATAGTAAGGCTAAAGCATAGGTTCAGGGCTACACCAAGAACAGGGGTCCGACCTACCACGGCACTCAATAGGGCCGACCTGATAAAACGCGGACCGAAGATAACCCACCTGTATATAGGAGGAACAACGACTTCACCAGAAGGTAGACGGTCACGATAACCACAAGACGGATCACGGCTGGCTCCTGACGACTGGGGCTTACAACAATACCAGGTGACAACTCAGGATCTACCAAATCCTCAAAGTGCAATTAGCACGCATCAACCATTTCGTCGATTAACGCAATATTAAGCATATTTAGCTTTTCAAGGACCCCGGAAAACCCACCGAAGGTTCGATAATGTTTTAGAACATTCATCTAGCTTTTCCATATTGTTACAATTGCAGCAAGCCCCTCAGGTTAACTCAGAATGTGTTTTACACACTAAATAAACACCGTTTTGGCTCGTTATCACAAACGGAGAATCATTTTTACGAGCCGTCACCTCCAGAAGGTGACATTCGACTTGCTGAACGCCGTGCTCACCCATTTGTGGCAGCACGATACCCAAGGAAAACTTTGGGCCATGAATTTCTTCTCTAACCTAGCCGAAACGCATTTTCGTTTCTTCGGCTCACCAAAACCCAAAATAAATGCGAGCATCGCGTTCAGTGACCCCAAAATAGCCAGGAGTACACTGTTACAACTTTTTACACAGACCCTAATACAGTTTTTAAGGAAGTATTACATTAAGGCTTGATTATGACTTAACTTTGCATCTATAAAACATGTGTTAAAACTTTGTATACCAAAGTACCTCTGGACAGTGCCAGGATACTAGGGCTTGCCCTAGATGCAGCCCAAATCTGTTGGATCAAGTAGATCCTAAGCCTTGCACTCTTATAAGTTCACAATGCATCAATTACCTGTCCAAACAGATCAAAGTTGATCTGAAGTGAGCATCAAGCTCAGGGGACCTTCCTGAGTAACTTTGATATACAACTTGCAGCCTAATTCCAATTCTTTTCTCTCTCATGCATTTGATCAAACAAGTGGTGGGCACCATATACACACATGCACACAAGCTCTTCCCAAACCTAGTTCTCAGTATTCACAGCACCTGGGGACCTACCACTTGGATCAAAACACTCCACTAGGTCCCAGGTGCTGTTCTCATCATCTTGGAGCAACCACAACCCCCAAGTTGGCTCGGATCCGAGGAAGAAGAAGACCCCCACCACCTTGAAATTCGTGATGAACAACCTGAGGGTTCTGGGCTTCTTCCAGATGCACCAGCAGGTGCACCTCACCTCCCTGATGCCTTCCAGACCCAGGCTTGGTCGACGGGAAGAGGCGGCGCCGGCCGGGGCATGAAGCTCCAATTCGAGCTTAATGCCTCTAATGGCGGATTTCAACCGAGCCCATGGGAGTCCCTCAAACTTGCAGGGTAGACTCCCTAGACCAGTACGAAGCTTCCCGACCGACTCCCGGTTGCCGGAGATGGCCGGAGCGCCGGCGGCCAAGAATGAGGTCATTCTCGGGTTGAACATGGCCGCCGCCACCCGATGCTGCATGGGCAGCATGCAAGTGCATGGATGCACTCATTGCACTCCCCGCAACCCATTTGGACAAGTGCCCGGCGGCGAGGTGGCGCGCCGGCGCCGGAGCTACAAGCTCGGCCAACATGCAATATTCAAAAATCTAGGGCATCAAACTGCAAATCAACGGGTTGACCTGTCACGCCCCGGGGTCGAAACTGCGACCCGGGCCCGCCAACAGATCCGCCACCTATGCCAAATCCGCATAGGCGAAGCGCCCAACCTGCAAGAAAAGCACTAAAGCTAAACAGATATCAGAGCTATAAATAAAAAATCTGCTGTATAACCAAAATCAATCACTGTACAACTGGAAATAAAACAACACTGTCCGCCTCCCAAAATAATAATAAAACAATATCCTCAAATACAAGCTCTGAACCCAAACGGGAGGTAACTCCAATAAATACAACAGTGTACAGTCTCTCAACACATAATATCCTCACTACAACAGTCTCTCAAAAGAGGAAAAAGAAATAACTAATCTACTGATGATCTCCTCTGAAGGGGTGCCGCTACTCTCCAACGACGGGTAGGGATCTAGCTCGCGACTCCCTCGCCTCGATCAACAACCGCAGAGTCAGCAACACCCGCTAAGACTCTGCAAAACAAAGGAGAGGAAAGAAAGGGGGGGGGGACCCCCAAAGGGTGTGAGAACTACACCAAAAAGGGAGTTCTCAGTGGGTACCACCGCCAGACCCGACGGTCTGCCCACCAAGTCCTCAAGAGACATAAACTAACCCGAGTCATAAGACTGAAATGAGTAAGCTGGAGACTCTCAACAGCTACCAAGCCCCTATCTAAAGGCTAAAAGGGGAGGACCAAACAGTGGTATGCAACCACTAGCACATGAAGTGCACAATCGACCCAATCGAGCTGACTGCCACATCTGGTCCAGTCAAACCTGCGCCCACCTACAACCACCTCCCGCTGTTGGCAGGAATTACGTAGGGCGTCCAAACGGACTAACTCGCTATCGAGTAGTGGCTCATGCAGGCTATGGTCAAAATCCACGCTCTCTCTCAGAACGGATAGAATCAAGATGCTCAACCTCTCACACAGCGGTCAAAGTACTCTCAACGACACGGGACCACCGTCAACCAAACGGCTCTCAACAATACTAGCACTGATCTAAACTCAACTACCAGTCTGCACTCGGCCCCCAGGCACGAGTGTAACAATAAAAGTATTTGACCGAAATAAACCCAATCGAATGAACCGGTATAAAACCCGGTACTGCCTGCTCTGTCTGTGAGTGTAAAAACTCTAAATATTTTATTTTAACAAATAGTCTAAAAGTGAATTTTGACCGGGTTTATATTGAATTCAAAAGACCTATGTTGATTTATCTAGTCAATCGCCAGTGTGCGAGTTGCACGTTTTACGAGACAAAAAGGCTACTTTCCAATCCGGACATGATCTTGGAAATCCGAGTTGACCGTTGCGATCGTCTCGTCGAACTGAGCGAGATTTATATTCAGCACTTTTCGATCTGACGGTCGGATCTTCCAAAAGTCAGCGAAGAAGCGGGCAAAATTACCGCGACCAATATAACAGTGGTCTGCGCAGAGGTCACTTAAGTGAATTACTGTATATGAACAGTAACCCTGATTTTCGGGACCTGACGAATACAACGTTGACTAACTCACTGTTCGGAATCCGAACATAGCATTTCAGGTAGTCGATTTGAACGGCTCCGATGTTCTGAACGCAATAGCGCAGTCGAAAATTCTGTTTGACGACTCTGGAATCTCGAAGAGCGCGAAAACTGCATGTTGACACAGTTATTATGGACCGAGATTTTATCCGGGCAGTTCTTCGAAAAATTGAAATCGCTACCTGATAGGTCTCGTCGAGCCGGACGCCATGGCGCAGTCCATTTTTCCGTTTCGACGACCGGATCGCCTCGAAAAGCATAAAATACAGCGAAAAATGCGACTTTTGCACCTCATACCCTATGAAACCTGCCTCGTAAAGCGTGCCACTGCATGAGGAGGGACTTGAGTGTGAGACTTAAGTACGGTGAAGGACTGTACTGCAAATACCAAGTGGGGAGGGGTGTTATTGCAATTGTGCAAAGGTGACCTAGTATATACATATATATATACATGCACATACGGCTAGGGTTCTTGAAACCCTAGATTCCCCCGAGCCCCAGCCGCACCTCCAGCAACCTCCTCCCCTCTCTGCGTGCTCCGCGCAACCGAAGCTAGCGCCGGCGCCGCCTCCACGTCGCCGGAGAAGAAGAAGATCAAGACACCTCTTGATTCGGGTGACTCGGAGAGAGGGTGTCCAGGGAGGTCTTGGAGGGTCAAAACCCGGTCTGGTGAGGTCCCTCGTGAAGCCGCATCCGAGCCAAGGTGACCTCGGACCCAGCCGCCGCCGCGCGCCGCCGCGGCCGTTCCCTCCTTCTTCTTGGTTTTCCGGCGAGGTAAGCTCTTAGGTTCTTCTTGTTATTCTTGCACCTAGACTCTACCAAGGGATTGCTGACACCGAGAGGACCTCTCGGGTGCAGGCCCAGCCGGCGCCGTCGTCCCGATCTCCGGCGGGGGACCATCATCGCCGGATTATCGTTTTCTTGACCGATCGCGGACGCGGGCTTCATCCGGCCGACAAGGTCGAGATCAACCCCGTTGCATCTTTCCCTTTCAACGACTGCAACATCCCCACGAGGTTGGAGGGCGATCGGATCAAGATCGGGGCCGCGCGAGCCAACCCTAGAAACCGGGTTTTTGGCACTTTGGCCGATCGCCGCCGTCAGGCGCCGCCGCCGCCTTCGGACGCCGGCCACCACTGCACCGAGCTCCGTAGTGTTGAGACACGGCTTTTGGTCCAAGTTGCACCGGCTCGGAGAAGCTTGGCCGGAATCCGCCATTAGAGGCCATTGACCTCGGCCGAGCTCCGCCGCCGCACGTCGTCGTCTCTTCCAGACGCCGGCCAAAGGTGCAGGTAAGCCCATTCACACATTCTAAGGTCACTGGTGGCTTTGCATGGGTTTATTAACGTCGGGATTTTGATCTGCACAGTTGCACCCGAGATTGCACTCGAGAGCATCTCCGGCCAACCCCTCCGGCCGATCTCCGGCAAGCCGCAGGTGAGCACCACCCTTCTCGGTCATCATTTAGCACCATGCTCCAATTAGGCTCTGAGTTGATCATGTATAGGTTAAGTTGTGGCATAGCTGCTTTTTGGACTTAGCAATTGTTGGGCCAACCTTGCCCTCGGGATTCGCGTCAGTCCAAACTTGTGAGCACGGCCTTGGTCTTGTCGTAACAGACGCGCTGAAATTTACGGCGCAGCTTTTGGATTCCCGGATTTCAAGAACGAGTCGAAACAAGCCGTCAATTTAAGGTTTTATGCAAATTCAAGTATATTATGGACCAATGTGTTAATTGTAACCGCTGGCTGTCTTTAGACAGTGTTTGCACACCTACTAGGCACCTTGTTAGAGTTCCGTAGACCCTCGTAGATCGGGAATTGGATTTTTGTTCGGTAAATCGGCATTAGTGCCCCGTCTAAACACTCTGTTACTGTCGTGTCGTCGGGACGGGTATATGTGAGTCTAGTTCTGACTACAGTCTCCGTTCAGGGCCCAGCAGTTCGGCACCAGCCTCCCGGCAGGCTAGCGGGAGTTCGGGATCGGCCTTCATTCAGGTGGGTTGTTTTTACTTTATTCCTAGCCTCTAAATTCTATCCTATTGGACGGGGTCTATTCTAAGTGTACTGGGGTTACATAATGACGGGTGATAGCTTATGCATGTTAGTGGGTTCGCTATAATGACTAGCGTCGATTGCCGACGGTGTTCTTCTTTTTCAACCCTTATATGTCAGCGGGCCACCTTCGAGTGCGCGCAGTATTACCTTGTTTACGATTATGCACTTTACCTCATTTACCTCATTACTCTTATTATTCTTATTGTGATACTGACATGATGGTGGTTACGGTTACTGGGCTCGAGGTTGCCACACGCGCACCCGCGGTTTGGCCACCGCAGAGGGTGCGCTTTTCCGGAAAAGAGGTCGTAGAACCCGTGTATACCCACGAGGTGTCGTAGTGGGGGCCCCTTATTAGTTGTGGGGTTGAGGCGCCTAGGTGCGAGCGGAGCGACCCGCCGGTTTAGTTGTCCGGCGCGGTCGCGGTGTTGCAGGTACGGTAAGGGGCCGTCGGTAATGGACCGACGCGGCCGGGTATTACAGGATGCAGGGGTACAGGTTGCCTTTCCTCCTTGGGAGGGTGGTTGCTCCAGTTGTTTTCACGGTTTGTTTTACTATATTCTCATGCTTTACTGTTTCTGCGTCACTGACATCCCACTTCGTGACAGGGTCCAGACGGGGAGAGAGGTAGGCGGTGGTGAGGACGGGACAGGAGCAGCTGGGTCGCTGGGGACCCTGGACTGTGTTTATTCTTTTATTCTCGCTTTTCACTACTTTGTAGTTATGTGAGTGGTTCGCGATACCCTCGTGGGGTCGGCGTGGATGTCGGTACGGGCTACATTTAGCGCCCCTGGTGGAATATTTTTTCCCTTTTATCTCTATCGGCCATTTTAAAAATCAAAAAGGCAGAAGCCAAAGAAAAGATTGCGAAAACTGTTTTTAAAATCTAAGTGTCGTGTGGGCACCGGTTTCAAAACCCTGTGGATTTATGGATTGCGAAAGGAATTTCAAAACTTGGTGTCGGGTGGACACCGCTTTCAAAACCCTGTGGATTTATGCTAATTTCGGAACTAGCTTTCAAAACGTAAGCGCCGGGTAGGCGCTCCTCCAAAACTGTGGATTTATCCTTTCCAAATTTACCGGCCATAGGTTCTTCTGTTATTAGTTTAGAATGCTGGTTAATTGTTGTGATTGATTGGCTGAGTATGTTGGAGCATGAACTGAACGCTACGCCGTGCACATACAGGGGAGACTCCGTCCGTTGCAGAGTGATCCTATATGTGTGGCGGGTCTGGGCACGTGCCGGGGAAGAGGGGTTCTCTTTTAAACAAAAAAAAAATTTTTACACGTCAAACATTCGACTTTTATGAATCGTTTCCGCTAAAACAAACCCCGGGGCGTGACAGATTTTAATGGTATCAGAGAGTTCTTTCAATCACAACAGTTAGTGCCGACATCCGTGGACAACCCTCACATGCCTACATACGAATGAAATGGGTAGGGCATAGGACTGTAGAACGTGAGTGACCGAGGGGGGGGGGGGGGGAAATGTTGAGTCTTTTCTCTCACTTTATGGTTGTTGTTAGTAGGGTAGTCTAAAGTTGACTCTTGTGATGTGTGACAGACATGGCCCGTACTAGATCATCGGCCGGGGACGCAGAGTCAGAGTCCGAGTCCTTTCCCCCGCTAAGTGGTGCGATGTACCGTTGATGATTAGCAAAGACTAAAGCCGACCTTCTTTGTGTGCATTCAGATCGAGGGCCGACTCAGCCAGCAACCGACGACGGAAATGGACATCGCCGACGAAGCCAACCGCCTGCTCCGCAACCAGCTGCGCGACGTGGCTGGGCAGCTGCTGACTCTCGCGGAGCGCCTGAGCATGCTGACACAGGAACTCGAGGGCGTCGACCGATTCCGGGGCGGCAGCAGAGGCGTTGCCCCTCCCGGGATGCCGCCGACGGGCCCTCCCGCCGTCCAGGAGGCTGCTAACCTGACCGTGCACACCAACGTAGAGCGCGCCCGGCAGGAATACTCTCGCCCCGAGTCGGCCGGGGACCCCCATCGGAGGGGCCGGGCGAGCAAACGCCCGAGAGCCGGGCAGAACCTCGGGCAGACGACGGAGGAGAGACCTAAGCCGCCGAAACCGTGCGTCATATGCGGCAATGCACACCTCATAACGAGCTGCCCGTGGCGGGACGGGCACTGTTTCCGATGTGGCAAGCCGGGCCACACGCGTTATGAGTGCCCTCTGAAGCCGTCTGTCAGAAGACCCCCGGCGCCGCGACATGTCGAGCCCAAGGGAACCGCCGCCTCCACCCCTCAAGGGGGCACCGATCCAGAGAGCCGACCTAATCCACGCCCGACGCAAGCACCGAAGGTCGAACGAGGGCTTAAGGGGAGCGCGCACGTGCAACCGGAATCCTGCGTCATCTGCAAGGGGGCGCACCCAGTGACGGAATGCACTTGGAGGTACCACTATTGTAACCGGTGCGGCTTGCCAGATCACAATCACCTCTCCTGCCCTCTAGGGCCCACCCCCGCCTCCGCCGCCGTGCCACCACCGCCAAGAGGAACAGAGAGCGCGGCGGCCCCCGTGCAGACAAAGAACTCGCCCGACGACCAACGATGCGCGGACTCTTTAGACAGCAAACCCCTACCCCAACACGCAGTGCGACGCTGGCCCAAGGATTGTGGGCGGACTCCCCCGGCCGCCCCGGCAGACGACGCGTCGTCCCGAAATAGGGAATGACAGGTACTTACTTCAGCTTATTTTCTATTTTTTTTCCTTTTTGCCCTCCCTTCCCTTGTCTACATAGAAGCACCGTTTGGGCCGGAGCAACCCGACCCTACCAGACCCCTGCGAGCCCTCCTGCCTTTAGCTCTACTTTTCGTTTCGTCGACTGTTCCGGTCTAGTGTGCTTACGGGCGAGGAAGCAGATCTAACCTTAGCGATTCGCACACCGGTACGTGAATTGCACAGTCCCCGATGCACGAAATTCTGCCTTCCCGGTCCGATACCTGGGTATTTGGTTAGGAGCGAGCCCTAGGGTGACTTGCGTTCACGAGAGAGCGCAGGGTACTGGCATGATGGGTTGGAGCCCCGAGTGTGTTTCCCACAGTTGAGTCTCGTTGTTTCGGTTTTTAGTCGTTCGCACTCCCTTTCTTTTTGGGATTATTGTTAGTGCAGGGTTAGCCGCGGCCAGGGTTTCGGCTGTGGGCTTGATGTTTCAATGGATCCAGAGTGCTCGGATCAGTTACGGTAGTTAAGGGTTAAATCACTGTTTCTCTTCGTAATCGTCCAGCTGATGGCACAGCAGTAGACGACTGCTATGGATGCACTAGCCCCACAGATTGCTTAGAGGTTGAACAAGTTGCTGACCCCTCAATGTCCCCGTGTCTTAATTCGTTGGCCTATGGGCCCGATGGTAACCCTGTTTTGGGACGGATGCATTTGACCCCACCTTTTGCACAGGTTTTGTGGGTCGACGTGGACTCGCCTAAGTGTTAATCATGGCGATGTTTGTGACCACGAGGCGGTAGTAATCCTCGATAAAGGTTATGTTTTGGCACTGAGATTGTGTTGGGAAGTAGGTGATGTACCTTCTGGTAGGAGTTGCGTCCCCAACTTGCTGTTGGCGACAAACCTTTAGTATTCCGCTGTTCTTTTGGTGAGCACGTTGGCTACGGGCAACGGACGGTCGAAAGAACTGAGGAAATACTCTGCCCTATAATGAGGAGTACCAGATTGGGCCTAAATTAGTAGCCTTAGAGTTGTAGATACCTTGCGACTGACTTGTTGCCCTCGATTAAACTTTCCGAGCATTTTCATAGAGTATGACTTCTGGCTGTAAGCCCCGGGAATGAAACTTTTAAGTTGTAAGTTTCGGGGACGAAACTTCTTTTAAGTTGTAAGTGATGTAAAAACTCTAAATATTTTATTTTAACAAATAGTCTAAAAGTGAATTTTGACCGGGTTTATATTGAATTCAAAAGACCTATGTTGATTTATCTAGTCAATCGCCAGTGTGCGAGTTGCACGTTTTACGAGACAAAAAGGCTACTTTCCAATCCGGACATGATCTTGGAAATCCGAGTTGACCGTTGCGATCGTCTCGTCGAACTGAGCGAGATTTATATTCAGCACTTTTCGATCTGACGGTCGGATCTTCCAAAAGTCAGCGAAGAAGCGGGCAAAATTACCGCGACCAATATAACAGTGGTCTGCGCAGAGGTCACTTAAGTGAATTACTGTATATGAACAGTAACCCTGATTTTCGGGACCTGACGAATACAACGTTGACTAACTCACTGTTCGGAATCCGAACATAGCATTTCAGGTAGTCGATTTGAACGGCTCCGATGTTCTGAACGCAATAGCGCAGTCGAAAATTCTGTTTGACGACTCTGGAATCTCGAAGAGCGCGAAAACTGCATGTTGACACAGTTATTATGGACCGAGATTTTATCCGGGCAGTTCTTCGAAAAATTGAAATCGCTACCTGATAGGTCTCGTCGAGCCGGACGCCATGGCGCAGTCCATTTTTTCCGTTTCGACGACCGGATCGCCTCGAAAAGCATAAAATACAGCGAAAAATGCGACTTTTGCACCTCATACCCTATGAAACCTGCCTCGTAAAGCGTGCCACTGCATGAGGAGGGACTTGAGTGTGAGACTTAAGTACGGTGAAGGACTGTACTGCAAATACCAAGTGGGGAGGGGTGTTATTGCAATTGTGCAAAGGTGACCTAGTATATACATATATATATACATGCACATACGGCTAGGGTTCTTGAAACCCTAGATTCCCCCGAGCCCCAGCCGCACCTCCAGCAACCTCCTCCCCTCTCTGCGTGCTCCGCGCAACCGAAGCTAGCGCCGGCGCCGCCTCCACGTCGCCGGAGAAGAAGAAGATCAAGACACCTCTTGATTCGGGTGACTCGGAGAGAGGGTGTCCAGGGAGGTCTTGGAGGGTCAAAACCCGGTCTGGTGAGGTCCCTCGTGAAGCCGCATCCGAGCCAAGGTGACCTCGGACCCAGCCGCCGCCGCGCGCCGCCGCGGCCGTTCCCTCCTTCTTCTTGGTTTTCCGGCGAGGTAAGCTCTTAGGTTCTTCTTGTTATTCTTGCACCTAGACTCTACCAAGGGATTGCTGACACCGAGAGGACCTCTCGGGTGCAGGCCCAGCCGGCGCCGTCGTCCCGATCTCCGGCGGGGGACCATCATCGCCGGATTATCGTTTTCTTGACCGATCGCGGACGCGGGCTTCATCCGGCCGACAAGGTCGAGATCAACCCCGTTGCATCTTTCCCTTTCAACGACTGCAACATCCCCACGAGGTTGGAGGGCGATCGGATCAAGATCGGGGCCGCGCGAGCCAACCCTAGAAACCGGGTTTTTGGCACTTTGGCCGATCGCCGCCGTCAGGCGCCGCCGCCGCCTTCGGACGCCGGCCACCACTGCACCGAGCTCCGTAGTGTTGAGACACGGCTTTTGGTCCAAGTTGCACCGGCTCGGAGAAGCTTGGCCGGAATCCGCCATTAGAGGCCATTGACCTCGGCCGAGCTCCGCCGCCGCACGTCGTCGTCTCTTCCAGACGCCGGCCAAAGGTGCAGGTAAGCCCATTCACACATTCTAAGGTCACTGGTGGCTTTGCATGGGTTTACTAACGTCGGGATTTTGATCTGCACAGTTGCACCCGAGATTGCACTCGAGAGCATCTCCGGCCAACCCCTCCGGCCGATCTCCGGCAAGCCGCAGGTGAGCACCACCCTTCTCGGTCATCATTTAGCACCATGCTCCAATTAGGCTCTGAGTTGATCATGTATAGGTTAAGTTGTGGCATAGCTGCTTTTTGGACTTAGCAATTGTTGGGCCAACCTTGCCCTCGGGATTCGCGTCAGTCCAAACTTGTGAGCACGGCCTTGGTCTTGTCGTAACAGACGCGCTGAAATTTACGGCGCAGCTTTTGGATTCCCGGATTTCAAGAACGAGTCGAAACAAGCCGTCAATTTAAGGTTTTATGCAAATTCAAGTATATTATGGACCAATGTGTTAATTGTAACCGCTGGCTGTCTTTAGACAGTGTTTGCACACCTACTAGGCACCTTGTTAGAGTTCCGTAGACCCTCGTAGATCGGGAATTGGATTTTTGTTCGGTAAATCGGCATTAGTGCCCCGTCTAAACACTCTGTTACTGTCGTGTCGTCGGGACGGGTATATGTGAGTCTAGTTCTGACTACAGTCTCCGTTCAGGGCCCAGCAGTTCGGCACCAGCCTCCCGGCAGGCTAGCGGGAGTTCGGGATCGGCCTTCATTCAGGTGGGTTGTTTTTACTTTATTCCTAGCCTCTAAATTCTATCCTATTGGACGGGGTCTATTCTAAGTGTACTGGGGTTACATAATGACGGGTGATAGCTTATGCATGTTAGTGGGTTCGCTATAATGACTAGCGTCGATTGCCGACGGTGTTCTTCTTTTTCAACCCTTATATGTCAGCGGGCCACCTTCGAGTGCGCGCAGTATTACCTTGTTTACGATTATGCACTTTACCTCATTTACCTCATTACTCTTATTATTCTTATTGTGATACTGACATGATGGTGGTTACGGTTACTGGGCTCGAGGTTGCCACACGCGCACCCGCGGTTTGGCCACCGCAGAGGGTGCGCTTTTCCGGAAAAGAGGTCGTAGAACCCGTGTATACCCACGAGGTGTCGTAGTGGGGGCCCCTTATTAGTTGTGGGGTTGAGGCGCCTAGGTGCGAGCGGAGCGACCCGCCGGTTTAGTTGTCCGGCGCGGTCGCGGTGTTGCAGGTACGGTAAGGGGCCGTCGGTAATGGACCGACGCGGCCGGGTATTACAGGATGCAGGGGTACAGGTTGCCTTTCCTCCTTGGGAGGGTGGTTGCTCCAGTTGTTTTCACGGTTTGTTTTACTATATTCTCATGCTTTACTGTTTTCTGCGTCACTGACATCCCACTTCGTGACAGGGTCCAGACGGGGAGAGAGGTAGGCGGTGGTGAGGACGGGACAGGAGCAGCTGGGTCGCTGGGGACCCTGGACTGTGTTTATTCTTTTATTCTCGCTTTTCACTACTTTGTAGTTATGTGAGTGGTTCGCGATACCCTCGTGGGGTCGGCGTGGATGTCGGTACGGGCTACATTTAGCGCCCCTGGTGGAATATTTTTTCCCTTTTATCTCTATCGGCCATTTTAAAAATCAAAAAGGCAGAAGCCAAAGAAAAGATTGCGAAAACTGTTTTTAAAATCTAAGTGTCGTGTGGGCACCGGTTTCAAAACCCTGTGGATTTATGGATTGCGAAAGGAATTTCAAAACTTGGTGTCGGGTGGACACCGCTTTCAAAACCCTGTGGATTTATGCTAATTTCGGAACTAGCTTTCAAAACGTAAGCGCCGGGTAGGCGCTCCTCCAAAACTGTGGATTTATCCTTTCCAAATTTACCGGCCATAGGTTCTTCTGTTATTAGTTTAGAATGCTGGTTAATTGTTGTGATTGATTGGCTGAGTATGTTGGAGCATGAACTGAACGCTACGCCGTGCACATACAGGGGAGACTCCGTCCGTTGCAGAGTGATCCTATATGTGTGGCGGGTCTGGGCACGTGCCGGGGAAGAGGGGTTCTCTTTTAAACAAAAAAAAAAATTTTTACACGTCAAACATTCGACTTTTATGAATCGTTTCCGCTAAAACAAACCCCGGGGCGTGACAGATTTTAATGGTATCAGAGAGTTCTTTCAATCACAACAGTTAGTGCCGACATCCGTGGACAACCCTCACATGCCTACATACGAATGAAATGGGTAGGGCATAGGACTGTAGAACGTGAGTGACCGAGGGGGGGGGGGGGGAAAATGTTGAGTCTTTTCTCTCACTTTATGGTTGTTGTTAGTAGGGTAGTCTAAAGTTGACTCTTGTGATGTGTGACAGACATGGCCCGTACTAGATCATCGGCCGGGGACGCAGAGTCAGAGTCCGAGTCCTTTCCCCCGCTAAGTGGTGCGATGTACCGTTGATGATTAGCAAAGACTAAAGCCGACCTTCTTTGTGTGCATTCAGATCGAGGGCCGACTCAGCCAGCAACCGACGACGGAAATGGACATCGCCGACGAAGCCAACCGCCTGCTCCGCAACCAGCTGCGCGACGTGGCTGGGCAGCTGCTGACTCTCGCGGAGCGCCTGAGCATGCTGACACAGGAACTCGAGGGCGTCGACCGATTCCGGGGCGGCAGCAGAGGCGTTGCCCCTCCCGGGATGCCGCCGACGGGCCCTCCCGCCGTCCAGGAGGCTGCTAACCTGACCGTGCACACCAACGTAGAGCGCGCCCGGCAGGAATACTCTCGCCCCGAGTCGGCCGGGGACCCCCATCGGAGGGGCCGGGCGAGCAAACGCCCGAGAGCCGGGCAGAACCTCGGGCAGACGACGGAGGAGAGACCTAAGCCGCCGAAACCGTGCGTCATATGCGGCAATGCACACCTCATAACGAGCTGCCCGTGGCGGGACGGGCACTGTTTCCGATGTGGCAAGCCGGGCCACACGCGTTATGAGTGCCCTCTGAAGCCGTCTGTCAGAAGACCCCCGGCGCCGCGACATGTCGAGCCCAAGGGAACCGCCGCCTCCACCCCTCAAGGGGGCACCGATCCAGAGAGCCGACCTAATCCACGCCCGACGCAAGCACCGAAGGTCGAACGAGGGCTTAAGGGGAGCGCGCACGTGCAACCGGAATCCTGCGTCATCTGCAAGGGGGCGCACCCAGTGACGGAATGCACTTGGAGGTACCACTATTGTAACCGGTGCGGCTTGCCAGATCACAATCACCTCTCCTGCCCTCTAGGGCCCACCCCCGCCTCCGCCGCCGTGCCACCACCGCCAAGAGGAACAGAGAGCGCGGCGGCCCCCGTGCAGACAAAGAACTCGCCCGACGACCAACGATGCGCGGACTCTTTAGACAGCAAACCCCTACCCCAACACGCAGTGCGACGCTGGCCCAAGGATTGTGGGCGGACTCCCCCGGCCGCCCCGGCAGACGACGCGTCGTCCCGAAATAGGGAATGACAGGTACTTACTTCAGCTTATTTTCTATTTTTTTTCCTTTTTGCCCTCCCTTCCCTTGTCTACATAGAAGCACCGTTTGGGCCGGAGCAACCCGACCCTACCAGACCCCTGCGAGCCCTCCTGCCTTTAGCTCTACTTTTCGTTTCGTCGACTGTTCCGGTCTAGTGTGCTTACGGGCGAGGAAGCAGATCTAACCTTAGCGATTCGCACACCGGTACGTGAATTGCACAGTCCCCGATGCACGAAATTCTGCCTTCCCGGTCCGATACCTGGGTATTTGGTTAGGAGCGAGCCCTAGGGTGACTTGCGTTCACGAGAGAGCGCAGGGTACTGGCATGATGGGTTGGAGCCCCGAGTGTGTTTCCCACAGTTGAGTCTCGTTGTTTCGGTTTTTAGTCGTTCGCACTCCCTTTCTTTTTGGGATTATTGTTAGTGCAGGGTTAGCCGCGGCCAGGGTTTCGGCTGTGGGCTTGATGTTTCAATGGATCCAGAGTGCTCGGATCAGTTACGGTAGTTAAGGGTTAAATCACTGTTTCTCTTCGTAATCGTCCAGCTGATGGCACAGCAGTAGACGACTGCTATGGATGCACTAGCCCCACAGATTGCTTAGAGGTTGAACAAGTTGCTGACCCCTCAATGTCCCCGTGTCTTAATTCGTTGGCCTATGGGCCCGATGGTAACCCTGTTTTGGGACGGATGCATTTGACCCCACCTTTTGCACAGGTTTTGTGGGTCGACGTGGACTCGCCTAAGTGTTAATCATGGCGATGTTTGTGACCACGAGGCGGTAGTAATCCTCGATAAAGGTTATGTTTTGGCACTGAGATTGTGTTGGGAAGTAGGTGATGTACCTTCTGGTAGGAGTTGCGTCCCCAACTTGCTGTTGGCGACAAACCTTTAGTATTCCGCTGTTCTTTTGGTGAGCACGTTGGCTACAGGCAACGGACGGTCGAAAGAACTGAGGAAATACTCTGCCCTATAATGAGGAGTACCAGATTGGGCCTAAATTAGTAGCCTTAGAGTTGTAGATACCTTGCGACTGACTTGTTGCCCTCGATTAAACTTTCCGAGCATTTTCATAGAGTATGACTTCTGGCTGTAAGCCCCGGGAATGAAACTTTTAAGTTGTAAGTTTCGGGGACGAAACTTCTTTTAAGTTGTAAGTGATGTAAAAACTCTAAATATTTTATTTTAACAAATAGTCTAAAAGTGAATTTTGACCGGGTTTATATTGAATTCAAAAGACCTATGTTGATTTATCTAGTCAATCGCCAGTGTGCGAGTTGCACGTTTTACGAGACAAAAAGGCTACTTTCCAATCCGGACATGATCTTGGAAATCCGAGTTGACCGTTGCGATCGTCTCGTCGAACTGAGCGAGATTTATATTCAGCACTTTTCGATCTGACGGTCGGATCTTCCAAAAGTCAGCGAAGAAGCGGGCAAAATTACCCGCGACCAATATAACAGTGGTCTGCGCAGAGGTCACTTAAGTGAATTACTGTATATGAACAGTAACCCTGATTTTCGGGACCTGACGAATACAACGTTGACTAACTCACTGTTCGGAATCCGAACATAGCATTTCAGGTAGTCGATTTGAACGGCTCCGATGTTCTGAACGCAATAGCGCAGTCGAAAATTCTGTTTGACGACTCTGGAATCTCGAAGAGCGCGAAAACTGCATGTTGACACAGTTATTATGGACCGAGATTTTATCCGGGCAGTTCTTCGAAAAATTGAAATCGCTACCTGATAGGTCTCGTCGAGCCGGACGCCATGGCGCAGTCCATTTTTCCGTTTCGACGACCGGATCGCCTCGAAAAGCATAAAATACAGCGAAAAATGCGACTTTTGCACCTCATACCCTATGAAACCTGCCTCGTAAAGCGTGCCACTGCATGAGGAGGGACTTGAGTGTGAGACTTAAGTACGGTGAAGGACTGTACTGCAAATACCAAGTGGGGAGGGGTGTTATTGCAATTGTGCAAAGGTGACCTAGTATATACATATATATATACATGCACATACGGCTAGGGTTCTTGAAACCCTAGATTCCCCCGAGCCCCAGCCGCACCTCCAGCAACCTCCTCCCCTCTCTGCGTGCTCCGCGCAACCGAAGCTAGCGCCGGCGCCGCCTCCACGTCGCCGGAGAAGAAGAAGATCAAGACACCTCTTGATTCGGGTGACTCGGAGAGAGGGTGTCCAGGGAGGTCTTGGAGGGTCAAAACCCGGTCTGGTGAGGTCCCTCGTGAAGCCGCATCCGAGCCAAGGTGACCTCGGACCCAGCCGCCGCCGCGCGCCGCCGCGGCCGTTCCCTCCTTCTTCTTGGTTTTCCGGCGAGGTAAGCTCTTAGGTTCTTCTTGTTATTCTTGCACCTAGACTCTACCAAGGGATTGCTGACACCGAGAGGACCTCTCGGGTGCAGGCCCAGCCGGCGCCGTCGTCCCGATCTCCGGCGGGGGACCATCATCGCCGGATTATCGTTTTCTTGACCGATCGCGGACGCGGGCTTCATCCGGCCGACAAGGTCGAGATCAACCCCGTTGCATCTTTCCCTTTCAACGACTGCAACATCCCCACGAGGTTGGAGGGCGATCGGATCAAGATCGGGGCCGCGCGAGCCAACCCTAGAAACCGGGTTTTTGGCACTTTGGCCGATCGCCGCCGTCAGGCGCCGCCGCCGCCTTCGGACGCCGGCCACCACTGCACCGAGCTCCGTAGTGTTGAGACACGGCTTTTGGTCCAAGTTGCACCGGCTCGGAGAAGCTTGGCCGGAATCCGCCATTAGAGGCCATTGACCTCGGCCGAGCTCCGCCGCCGCACGTCGTCGTCTCTTCCAGACGCCGGCCAAAGGTGCAGGTAAGCCCATTCACACATTCTAAGGTCACTGGTGGCTTTGCATGGGTTTACTAACGTCGGGATTTTGATCTGCACAGTTGCACCCGAGATTGCACTCGAGAGCATCTCCGGCCAACCCCTCCGGCCGATCTCCGGCAAGCCGCAGGTGAGCACCACCCTTCTCGGTCATCATTTAGCACCATGCTCCAATTAGGCTCTGAGTTGATCATGTATAGGTTAAGTTGTGGCATAGCTGCTTTTTGGACTTAGCAATTGTTGGGCCAACCTTGCCCTCGGGATTCGCGTCAGTCCAAACTTGTGAGCACGGCCTTGGTCTTGTCGTAACAGACGCGCTGAAATTTACGGCGCAGCTTTTGGATTCCCGGATTTCAAGAACGAGTCGAAACAAGCCGTCAATTTAAGGTTTTATGCAAATTCAAGTATATTATGGACCAATGTGTTAATTGTAACCGCTGGCTGTCTTTAGACAGTGTTTGCACACCTACTAGGCACCTTGTTAGAGTTCCGTAGACCCTCGTAGATCGGGAATTGGATTTTTGTTCGGTAAATCGGCATTAGTGCCCCGTCTAAACACTCTGTTTACTGTCGTGTCGTCGGGACGGGTATATGTGAGTCTAGTTCTGACTACAGTCTCCGTTCAGGGCCCAGCAGTTCGGCACCAGCCTCCCGGCAGGCTAGCGGGAGTTCGGGATCGGCCTTCATTCAGGTGGGTTGTTTTTACTTTATTCCTAGCCTCTAAATTCTATCCTATTGGACGGGGTCTATTCTAAGTGTACTGGGGTTACATAATGACGGGTGATAGCTATGCATGTTAGTGGGTTCGCTATAATGACTAGCGTCGATTGCCGACGGTGTTCTTCTTTTTCAACCCTTATATGTCAGCGGGCCACCTTCGAGTGCGCGCAGTATTACCTTGTTTACGATTATGCACTTTACCTCATTTACCTCATTACTCTTATTATTCTTATTGTGATACTGACATGATGGTGGTTACGGTTACTGGGCTCGAGGTTGCCACACGCGCACCCGCGGTTTGGCCACCGCAGAGGGTGCGCTTTTCCGGAAAGAGGTCGTAGAACCCGTGTATACCCACGAGGTGTCGTAGTGGGGGCCCCTTATTAGTTGTGGGGTTGAGGCGCCTAGGTGCGAGCGGAGCGACCGCCGGTGTAGTTGTCCGGCGCGGTCGCGGTGTTGCAGGTT